>JAHBCN010004660.1:45000-61718 GCA_019359885.1 Listronotus oregonensis | reverse complement strand
ATAAGTACCCCATTTTATAAAGTGAAAATATTTTATTGGGTAAATAAAAACCTAGAAAAATTAAAGCTAAAATAGTTTAATTGAAATTTTTTATAAGATAACACACATTATAATAGTTTGGGTCTCTTGATTTTGGCATACTTGCAGGCGCAACAAAATTTACATATAATATTTTAATTTTAGATTTTCAAAACGAAAGTTTTGGTTAAAAAATGGTTGAGTATACTGCAAATAAAACAATTGGTAAATTCGAAGATCATTTGTTCAAAACAGTTCCTGGATAGTGAACATATGGGAAAAAGGAAAAATTTTAAGACAAAATGTTATTTTTCCTTTTTTGGTTGGCATTTCTACCCAAGTACCCCCCCAATTATCACCAATTCCATGGTGAAACACCATACCAAAACTATTCAAGGGGAAAAGAATAAGAAAAAAATAAAAAGTTGATTCCATTTAATGATCAATAAAACCTATTAATAAAGATGTCTTGTTTTATTGTTAACCCAATAGTTTAAGAAAAATAACCTACCGGATTAAGTGTAAGAATGTCACTTTTCCCTTAAGCCGCGTTCTCAGTTCGTACTGTCGCTGCGCCCCCCTTTTCTCAACCCTTTGACATTTCTGTCCCCTTTGTCGCTGAGACGTGTAGTTGACAGGCAATTTATTTTTTTTTTTTTATTATTTTTTTTTTTCCTGCAGTTTTTCCACTATTAAAATCATATTCACGTGAAAGTATTTCTTATTTTTTTCACTGGAATATAATATAAATAGATAATATGAAGGTAACAATAATTTTACTGGTATTATTGGATTTGGCAACAAAAGTATTCCCAAAATTACTGGGGAAGAGCCCCTAAAAAAAGAATAAGTTCTTGAACTGATACTTTTCACAATTTTTGGTCTAATTTTCTGTATATTTTAGATTTTGGGTGCGCCCATTTTTCATTTGCGAAATGAGCTGGGCGCTGGAAACAATCTAATAGAAGAAATGCTTTTGACCCGGCTAATTACCATTATAATTTCTTCCGGATGCCCCCGAAGCATTCGATAGACTTTTTAATACTTGACCCCCTCATATCATAAAAAGTAATTTGGGCAGAGAACCAATAATTCCCCAGACTCGATTCCAGTAACTTTAAGGATAATAGAAACTACTATAGGGGAAATAATAGCTTAATTAAAAACATTTTAATATTTTGCAGATACCGGTTCTGGAACAGTATGATATCTTTTTTCCATATTTATTTAGACTTGGTAAAAATACTGCCCTAAAATATAATATGAAACTCTTGAGCAAATTTGGAAAGGTCCTTAAACCAGCAGTTTTGCCCCCCCCAAATGAAGAAAAATGGAAAGTAGCAAAGGGTTTTAAAGAAGTTTGGAATTATCCAATTGCATTGGGCTATTGATGGAAAGCATGTTTGGATTCAAGTAAACATTTTTAAAAATTCTATTAACCCTCTATTCTTTGCTTAAAAATGGAACATTTTTTCAATAAATATTTTGTTCTATTTCTAGGCTCCTCCTCATGCAGGAATCGTATTATAATTATAAAGGAACCACTCTTTAGTGTTAATGGCAGTATTCAGCCACCAGTTTTGAATTTCTATTATTAGATATTGGAGGACAGGGACGTTAAGTGATGGGGGCATATTCCGTGAATCGGCAATTGGGCAGAGGTTAATGGACAATACGCTGTATTCCCGGGGCATAAACTTTTCTTGATGGAAAGCCCACCATTGCCATTTGTAATAGTGGGAGATGAAGCATTTCCCGATGAAAAACTTAAAGGGCCTTATCCAGGAAGGGAGGAATTAGATTTGGAAAAAAAAGTTTATAATTATAGACCTCCGTGCACGAAGGATAAGTGAAAATGGATTTAATTCTAGTTGCTCAATGGCTATATTTTCTAGACCAATTATAGCAAAACTAGGAAATACCGAAAATATTATTAAGGCAACAGTATGTTTGCATAATTTTTTAATTAAATACTGCAAACATAATTACATACCCATTATTAGTGGACAATGAGAAAAATGGTGTCCTAGTTCCAGGGGCATGGAGGAAGCTGCTTCCCAACTGACCAACTTGGGCAGATAGGAGCAAATATGTATGGAAGAAACCCAAGAGTATGAGATGCTTTTAAAGATTATTTCAATGAAGAGGGTGCTGTCCCATGGCATGGGGTTATTTGTAAACTTGTAGCATAACTATTGCTTGTTCTTATTCTTGTAACAACCCCTATACCCCATTTTTCTGGTATTGTTTGGGAAAACTCTGAAATTAAGTAAATAGAAATAGAATATTGTATTTTTATTTTATATAAATATGATTCATATTAACTTTCTGACTTTCTATATCTACCTACAGCGGGGCCTATTAATGCGCCTTGTTAGTCGAAATATGAAAAAGTTTTTAATAAAAGTTATAGCATTGGTAAAGGCACTAATCTAAAATTGTTTTTGAATATACAGTGTACCCAACTGAATTTGAGGTATCAAAGTTGAAAATTTTTAAACGGAATGTCCTATCGTTGCAATTTTGGATTCTAGGACCATCAATTCTAAGAACTTTTTTTAAGGGTTTTTCTATGTCTATTCTAATTGTTTTTGAATTATGAATATGTGAAAAGGGACATTTTTGGCACTTTGCACTTCTACAAATCTAAACGGCTCCCCTTAGAGGGAAATAATTTTTACATTCCTATCTTAGTTGTAAATAACTTCTTTTAAAAATCAAAATGCTAATTACAGGTAAAAAAATAAAATATCAAAAAAGGTACAAAATAAGTCTTCTTATTTCACCCTGTAGTTAGTTTTGAGATAGCTTATCAAAAACTAAGATAGAAATGTGAACGTTATTTCCCCAATCAAGCCAAGATTTTGTATGAGTGCAAAGTGACAAAGTCACTTTCAATTCATAATTCAAAAAAAATTTAAAAATAGACATAACAGTTAATAAAAACTTTTTAACTTGGTCCTAGAATATAAGCCATTCCATTTAAAAATTTTCTTTTAAATCTTTTTTTGTTACCCTGTAAATTTGAAAATAATTTTAGATTTTCATTTGCCAATCCTATTTAAATTTTATTATAACTTTTATATTTTGACTAACAATGGCGCTATTATTCCCCACACTAAGGGGACCATATATAACAGAATGGGGAAACAGACTATATAAAGTGGATGGTGCTTTAGACCTATCTAAAAAGACATTCTACTTTGATTATTTAAATATTATATTACAGGAAATATAAAAATTTTTATTTATTGAATAAACTACATAGTACCAAATATTAAATATAAATAAATCCTATATTCATAACATAAAATAAATTAAAAAAAAAAAGAAATATTTACAAACTGTCCACAAATAAGGTTTACAAGAGCACAAATTGATAAAAAAAAATATGCTTTACAAAAGAAAATTTTTATTTTTTATAAAAGGTTGGCAAAAATTTCAAAAGCTTACTTTTCTCCAAGAATAAACTACCTTTATTTTTCATTTTAAATGAAATGGTATTAGGAAAGTTATTTAAATAACATTTCTAATTGAAATCCGAGATTTAAAATAAATATTAAATGATCTTTTTAGTTTTTCTATTTCATTTTTTTTGGTATTTGTGAACACCAATAAGTTTTTTAAAAATTTTTGACACTCCCTGTTTTAAGAAATAAAGTCATTGATAATGTATGTATTGTAACAGCTAAGATTTGAAACCCCACATAAAAAATTTCTCTTTGTAAAGGATTTTTTGTCAAGAAAAAAATATCTTTAACCTCTAAAGATTAACAAAAATGAAAATATTAATAAACCTTATTTTAAATAAATTTCCTAAATCCGTTTCCTTAAAAAGAAAAATACAGGTAGTTTATTCTTGGAAAAAAAAAGGTTTTCCAAAACCCGAAATGAAAAAGAAAATTACAATTTTCTCTTCGTGAATCATTTTTTTTAAAGAAAAAATTTTTCAGTAAGTATGATTTTACCAAGAAATGAAATTTTTGATCTATTTCCTCTTTAAACCTATCATTGGACAGTCTGTAGAGATACTGTTTCAATTGACTGACAGTCTAATTTAATCTAAAAAGTCTATTCTGTGGCATATTTATTTTCCATTTCTGTAAGTCTTCCAGAAACCCACATTCCAAATTATTTTTCATATTGAAGGGTCTATCAAACCAGCAGCCAACCCCCTACAGAAAAACTGTGTATCTGTAAAAGAACTATGGGCATGGGTGGCTGGGCTGCAGGCAGATTTTTACTGCCTCGGGGAAAACCTTATCGTGAATCGATAACTCATCTTCTCTGATGGATGTTCTGGAGGCAGACCTAGATGTTGGTGTCTCTACCAGGGTGACCTGAGACCATCCCGTCTCCTCTGTTTCCAGATTTGTTGAAGTTCTAAAAAAAGTATTTTAATTATTAAATGTTTATAAAACTTTCCACTTGAGGACTATAGGACATGCTGCTAAGATAAAATCAAATAATACATAATACTGCAAGTAAGTTCCCATTTTGAAGTAGGTATCAGCACTTGTGTTAAAATGATTAATGAAAAAACATTTGCATTAAAAAAATTTTCAAATAATATACAGGTTATATACACTCTATATTCATAGTCTAAGAAAAAGATATTTGGTTCACACTTCCCCAAAGGCCAAAGAATCTTCCAAAAACATTAGCAATTCATGGTTTTTGACCCAGTTGCAATCGTTCCCCCTTGAACTTCTCATCGCCATGATCCAGAAGCAAGCTTCTTTTTAATGTTCCGGACTCTTATAAAACTATCTCTTATATTTTTCCACTTTTTGGAAAATGCTTCAAAGTTATATCCACTGAAACAGGAAAACAAAAATAAGTACTCATTTTTAGCAATATACAGAACATTTTTAAGTTAATTGCTTCAAATACATACCATCTAATTCATCTATTATTTCCTGCCATAATTTCTTAACTGCTGCTCTTTCCCTCTCCTTTAAAGGCAGCCTAAAATCATACAGAGGAGGTCTTTAGGAACTAATCTAATAAGGGTCTCTTGATCCTCATCTGTATAAACCCTTTTTTCAATTTGAATATTGGTTGATTGATTGTCTTCCCCATTCCTCACCTAAATGTTGTTGTCGCTCTTCCACAAAGTCAGCAACCCAGGTTGATAAAGTGTATAAAAATTTCTCAGCCAGCTGGTTTCCATAATCTGGATCTAGAAATATATTTTTTTAATTTCAATGAATTTTAAATACCTAGGTATCATGAATCCACATCAGTTTTTTAAAATGGTACCCACATACTTAAATTTTATTAATTTGGTTTATGTTATGTGATAAATAAGTTGAATATTGGCATTTTTATTTAAGTATAAAGCATTTTTTTGTTTTTTTTTGCATGATTTTTTTTTAAAAGCTACACATTCCATATCATTTAATCCTTAAGTAACGATAATAAAAATTTAAATATAAGTTTTTTTAATGATTTGAAAACACCTTTTGAAAACTATCAAGTTTATCAGAGAAGCATTAATTAGTTTAAAAAAATAAAAATATTTACATGAATGTAGTAATACCGTAATACTAACCAGTCTGAAAAACCTATATTCCTCTAGGGAAAGGGACACATTAAACTGGTTCCTGAAGAATGAGTTATTTCCACAGAAACAAATTGCTGTGGCTGAGGTTCATAATTATTATTTCTTTCAGTTTGACACAAAGTCAAAGTTTTAAAAAAGTCGGCCGGGTTAATATCTTCCAAACATTAACTTTTTAACTCTTCGAAGTCTTAAAACTTCCACACCTGATGATTGAGCCGCTATTTATACCTTTCTCCACCTTCCTTAATGAGATTACACCTCCAAAAACATAAATTAAACACCGTTTAAAAACTATTTAAAATATGAAAAACCACCTTTTTTTTAATAAAATTTGCCGGCGACACCGGCTGGGGAAAATATTCCCACCAAGGGTCGCCGGCGACAGATAAAAGGGGGAATAGGGATACGGTTTTGCGTTCCCAGGTCAAAAGCTGTCGCCGGCTACAGTACGAAGCTCGAGAACGCGGCTTTAGAGGGAGAGTGTGAACTTGCCCATGATTGTCTATATAAATTATTAGGATCTTAGTATTGAATTGCCACATATTAATCATTCAAATTGTCTCTGCAGCAGCCTAAAATAAACTAATTATGAAATAATTTTTTCAATTAGAATTTAAAATTTGATCTACAATATTTAATCATTGATAAAAATTCTCTTAAATTATACAATATAATAAGATTATTTAACAGGAAACAGAAACTCATGTTCGAAATTTTACAATAATTGTCAAAAAAAAAACCTATTCTTGACTAAAAATGATTTTAAAAATTTGAGAAAATAAGCTACAAAGGCAAGGACTAATCTGGTTGTATTCTGAAAACTAAAACAATAGGAATATAGGTATTGAAAAAAAGTCTCCTTAAGAAAAATATGGGAATGGCAGCCGACCTGAGCATTGTTTTAAAGGTATAACCCTAAATAAAACAAGTGGCATAAGTTAGAGGTTAGTATCATCAAGGCATATAAAAATTAATATAAGCATGTATTTTTTTAATATATAGGACCTTCCTTTTATAATTTTCATAGAAAGAAAAAACTCACACTTATGATCACCCTGCTTAAGATGATATACGATTATAGATATAATTTAACAACCATTTTATAAATAAAAATTTTTCCCATTGGCAATACATGTATTAGCCAGTGTCATTTCTTAAAGTAAATTTACTCCTTTTTAAAAAAAAACATTTGACAAAAAATACAGTGTATAATTAAAACACTTCTTTACTGATTATTTATTTTAAATAAAATGCCATTTGTCAATATTGCATGTTGTTCTGCTGAAAAGTTCTTTAGGATGTCTTTTATATTGTATGCATTTTTTTTGCTATATTCTCTTATTGTAACTTTCGGTCTGGTTGTTATTCAGAATTAGTTTACACTTTTTGTACACATCAAATTCTGAAATACACCTTGATAAAACATTACATAAAAAGTAAATACTGTACACCAATTTTGAATAACAGAGGCCTTTACTTGACTTTTTAAAAAATCTATTAAAAAGAATGTTTACTGACAGCCTTTCACTTATTGGATAAAATTATTAAACTTTTTGGGAAAACAAGTTGGTATTTCGATTTTAGCATTTCCATTTATCGTTTTTTAAAAAAAAAATTACTGCCAAGTCACCTGGATCTTCTTACCCTTTACTTAAAAAATTGTAATATATATTATATGCACATTTATAACGTATTCTGCTTTTTTTTTATTCTTACTAAAAAATTCAAAAAAAACATTATGTAGGATTTCAATATTACGAGCTTTTTACCAAGAAAAAAATCTTCTAACCCATAAATATTTTGGAATTCATACAAATTATTCACCTGCATATATACTGTTTAATAATGTTGTTTCATCTTAAAATTTTAATTTTATTCATAAAACGTAATATTATTCATCCAAAACCTTTTAATTAAATTTTTTTTTTACAAACAAAATTATGCCATGACAAGCCCAAATGATGACAAATGACAAGGAAAGCAAATGGCGGCGCCCTATATTAGACTTTTTTGCGCAGATTGAAGCCTTTCCTCTTCTCTTTTCTCTGTTTGCAACTGATAGTTCAGGTAAACCGTAGTGGGACAACACTCAAAATTCTGAACTGGGTTCAACAGTGAACTGCATTCAAGAAAACTTGTTTGAACCATTGTTTGTAACCCCTAAGATTATTGTCAATGGGAATGGTAGTCGGAGCCCTATGCCCAGCTCTACTTCCCGTGGCTAAAGCTATCACTGATCTGTGTCAGTCTCGAATGTCTGTTTTTAACATTGAAGTTTCTATAAGGATGGAAAATCATCTAATCCCTTATAAAAATCACACCAAATATCTAGGAATCATATTACACAAAAACCTAAAATGGGACTTACATATCGAAGCTGTGTGCAACAAGGCCAGAAGGGATGAATATAATGAAGAGCTTTTTTCAGGGTTTGGGGGGAGCCGACCCACAGGTTCTGTTGACAGCGTTTTATGCACTGGTAAGATCGCACCTAGATTTGGAGATATTCATAACCCAACATCAAAAAAAACCTAAAAAATTAAACACTTTACATAACGAAGGACTAAGACTGTGTCAGGACTGAGATCAACGCCAACAACGGCCCTCTGGGCTGAAGCTAAAATCCCACTACATTTCAGAAGAAAATGGCTGGCTACGAAATTCCTAGCTAAACCAATCTCTATCAACAACCATCCTCTGGTTTCTGTTCTTAAGAAACTCAAATCTATTATAGACACAATGCTGACCACTGGAGAAATGAACAGACCCCATACCTGATACAGGCATATGAGGAATATTTTCCGTACTTGAATAAGATTAGAAAGAGCAACACATTCCCATGTTATGCATCGAAATATGAACAACAAATGTCGAAAGTCAAAGTAATAGACCTACAAGTAAGGAAAAACATCATAAACGCAAATGACCATTTTAAGGCTACTACCTCAAGTTATAGAGAATCTTATATTTTTGCCTTTACAGATGCTTAAAAAAAAGGTAACAAAGTTGGATTCGGCGTAACCATTCCAGACATTAATTATAGATTCTCGTCTAGACTACAAAAGAAATCTCTATCTGCATGGCTGAAATAATAGCTATACGACGCCATTCTTGTTATCCTGGAGAAGAAGATTAAAAAGGTGATTATTTTCTCAGATTCCCTTAGCGCCATAGAAAAAATAACCAATAATAGTATTAACACAAACAACGACCACATCACCCTATCAATCCGCCAACTTCTTGCTGAATCCAAGGAAAGGAATAGCGACATAATATTGTCTTGGATACCAGGTCACTCCGGTATACAGGGAAATGAGGAAGCAGATACCCTAGCTAATATCGGCACCACATTAAACGCCCCCGGAAATATAGAATTGGATGCTAGAGACATACTAAATGAGATAAAAGAAAAATTATTTCAAGATTTTTCCAGCTATTGGAAAAATTTAACAATTACCAAAAGGAAGATTTTACGCTAGCTTACAAAATCATTTTCCTCACAATAAATGGTTTAATAAAATCAGCTATATAGACAGGGAGACACCTAACCACTATAATAAGAATGAGAACCGGACATGTACTAACTAAACAACACCTATATGCAGTGGGGATCAAAGAAGACCCATAATGTGAATGTGGAGCCATAGAAACCCTGAATCACTTATTCTTTGAATGCCCTATTAATCAGATGCCAAACTTTGACCTTTACAATGTATTTACAAAAAAAAAGTTTCCTACCCCAATTAATATCAGTAACATTTTAAGTAATATAAATGAAGAAACCTGCAATATCATCCTAAAATTTCTATCCTATAATAAGATTAAACTTTAATTATATGTATGTATGTTTTCGAGCATGTATATGTGTATATACTTATATGTGTGTATGTGTGTATATGTATTTCTTATTTCTGTTACCTTCTCTTTGTTCAGGTTAAAAATTTCACCACACAAGAAACAAAACATAGATATTGACCTCAACATAACCTATCACTGTAGTGTGTTACCTCAAGTCCTCTGTTGTACCGTCTTACTAATATGACCGCATTTAGTATTGCACCATTACATGAAGAAACTTAGAGTCGAGAATTCCGATAGGTGTACACCACACCCAAACCATAATCTTTTTGTGAAAAGCTCGGAATTTCTGGGGGCTACAAAGCCCGTCTATCCGGAGGTTCCTCTGTCGAAGCCCTGGTAGGGGGAGAGCTGGCCGAACGTCCACCGACGGAGGCCAAGAAAAGTGAAAGCAAAGCAAACATTGAAGTTTAAAATTATTTAAAAGTATTATTAGTTATAAGATAGAAAAGATACAAAAAAAAAATAACAGATAGTTTACAGGTTTAATCACAACTGCCTGAAGTGATTAGTTCTGAATTTTGTTGTTGGTGGCTTAACTAACAGCAGTACAGTGTACCTCGCATATACGTATACCCTCGGTGTACAAACGTGATTATTGCTTAAATGTATGTGAGTGACCTAAGACTATACGCAAAATCATATACTAGAATAGCCCTAGAAATCATATAAATCGAAACAAGAGTATTTAGCAATACAGAAATATCTGGGAGTTAGTTCATCAAACCTGTTATCGGGTAACAGTAAATCCGGCGTGGTGGAATATTGATCCAGTACCCGTTCTTGCAATTACACTGGATCTAGGAGTAAGCCGGCTCAATGGGGATACAGCCTTCACCAGGAGCAGTCTCCGATAGGTAAGTACCCGTGTATAGTATCGTGGGTAGAAGAAATCCCGAAGGAAAAAAAGGCCTAAAAAGAGGGTTTACGTTTGGGTACATTTGCGTTTTCTTGGATGTATCAAAGCAATAAAAAGTTATAATTAAAAGTTAAATAAGCATTATATTTATGGTTAGGCTTATTCGTTTTAAAAAAAAAATAGGCGGCTTAGTTGAATTTTTAATTTAATATCGAAATATAAATAAGGAATAAATATTAAAAAGTAGAAAATAAAATTAGATTTGGAATGACTTACCAGAAGGTGGTAGGTTGGCCTTTTATTTGCAATAAATTACTTGAAAAAGACTTTTTGTGTTTTCCTAAATAAAACAAATCCTCCAGTTTGAAGCACTACTACAGATTTAGGAAAGACTATCTCTTTCGTGGAAAATCCGTTTAAAAAAACGCGTTAAACTGTGCCAGCTACTATGCCAAGACACAGTTCAAGAATAAAATGAATTGACCTGGCCCTTAAGAAAAAAATGACTCTTGTTGGGTTTTTCTTTAACTCCTTGTGAGGTACCTTATGGGTGATTTAGCACAATCTTTTGTTGTGTGTTTTGTACATTTCTGGGCTGTCATTCACAAATTCTGACATGTAAAAAAACTTAATTTGGTTAAATTATTAATTTATGAAATGTGAATGTTAGAGAGAGTAATCCAAGGAAACACAAGGAGGTACTACACTCTTTTGGCTTAATTTATAATAAAAATCTAATTTATGAAAAAAAGAGAATATATATAATGTTTAAAAAGGTTAATTAAAATAATTGTTTTGTTTTGCTTTTAGCCTCGCAAGATTAAGATTTAAGAAGGACAAATTCAATGGAATCAGAATGACTTAACGTACTAAACAAAGAAAAATTACATGGGACAGGACATCCACGGAGAATCACACAAAACGAACAAAATTTTAAAATAAATATAACAATTCTAAATAAAGTTTACTTAACAGAAAATAGATACCCCGTTATTTTACCCAAGCAAACCCACTTACACCACCAGGTAAGTCTCTGACACTTTACCAAGTCGAAGCCGTTGTACTACCATGGGGATGGGGAAAAATCAAACCGTAACAGTCTTTAGCCAACCTTCAAGTACGTCTGGATATTTTGGAACAAAATGCCAGACGCAACTGCCTACGAGTTTGTGGTCTTAATATCAATAATGAGAATAATTTGGCCGACTATATCGCGACTTTTTTGGAGGATAGACTGAAAATTCGGTGTTCTATAAGTGATTTTGATTTTGCCTTTCTTATTAAAGGTAAAGGTGAAAATAGTGCGCGATCCACAGTCTTAGTGCGTTTTTGTCCAATTTAAAAAATGAAGTCGTGGCTGCGAAGAAAATGCTAAAAAACTGGTGTGGTTATACACGAAGACTTAACTCGTGACAGGTATAATTTGTTAGTTGCTGCTAAACGAAAGTTTGGTAAAATGCTTGGTCATCGGGCGGTAGGATCTATTATTTTGATGCCGATAAAAATAAAAAAGTTTTGATTTCCAATAAGAGTGACATTCAGTAGGGTATCTTTACTTGGCAAAATTTATGTATTTAAGCACCATTTGTTTTGTTGCCACTGATTCAAGAGTATCTTGTTTTGGAATTTCTATATTTTTTTTTTATGTACCTATGAAGTCAATATATCAAATCGGTAAATACTGTTTTTTTTTTGAATATTTAGTCTTGTGTTTTGATTAAAAACATAAACTTGAGAAGGTTTAAATTTCTTAAGTTGATATGATAATATTGTCATTTATAAATGTTTGCCTCAATTTAATGTTTATTTCTGTTTTTTAGATAGAGGCTTGAAAAGGTTTGTGGGGTTTTTATTGCATATAGTACATGAGCTCGGTATAAATATTATTTCCTTTACATAAAAATGTGTATTATGTAGTAGTTTTACCAATAAATACTTGTTTTTAATTAAGGGTTAATTATTATAAGCCTATAGATTTTTTGTTAAAATGTTTTAATATTTTGATAGTCTCACTAACTTAATAGAGTCCACAATATCACTTATTTATTTAATTATTTATTTTTACACACGGGGTGTTCTTGGGTCTTGTAAAGCTTACTTTAATTCACATATTTGTTATTTTATGCGACTCTTTTTCTTTATTACTTATAATTATATAGAGATATTATAATTATTACTGGTTACTCATTGTTCACATTTGAGGAAGGTTGCCTTATGATTGCTTCAAAATTTAAAATTGCTCATTTGAACATACGGTCTATTTTTACAGGCTTTCACGAATTTGTAACGTTGGTTGGAGATTATGACTTTGATATAGTGCTTCTTACTGAGACTTGGCTCTCTGAGGCTGATGACGTAACTAATTTTGTAATTCCTAACTATCGTCTGATTCGACAAGATAGAGTGGGTAGGGGTGGTGGGTGTGCAGCCTACATTAAAAGCAATTTGATTCCTGAGGTTATAAATTTTGACTTTGATGTTACATATTTTCTCGAATTTTTAATCTTTAAAGTTAAAATTAAATGTAAGTATTATGCTTTTTGTGTTTTCTATCGCCCACCAAACACTAATTTTAATACAACCGTTAATGACTTTGATAATATCTTTTCTACGTTGTATCCTACCGTGGATGAAATAATTTGTCTTGGTGATTTCAATATAAATATTCTAAATTTGGATAATCCTCTGGTCCCACTTTTTGAAAATTATAACTTTGTACAAATAATAAATCAACCGACCAGAATATCTAGAACTGGTGGTACTTTACTGGATCCGATATTTATTACCGATGAGTCCATAGTAAGTGAGGTTGGAGTAGTGTCGGCTCATAATATTTCGGATCATAGTTTGGTTTACTGTATTTTGAAAATTGAGAAAGCTCACTTAAAACCCAAAATTATATCTTATAGAAACTTTAATAACTTTAATTTAAACTTATTTCTTCGTGATCTTCACTTAGTTCCTTGGAATGATATACTTTATGAACAAAATATTGATAGCAAAATTACCCTTTTTAATAACTTAGTGCTTTCTTTATTTAACAAGCATGCGCCACTTCGTGGGGCCAAAATTACCAAACCAAAAGCCCCGTGGCTTACAGCAAATCTGAAGGTTTTCATGGAACAAAGGGATCGTGCATTGCGGGAATTTAAAAGAACTAGAACGGTTCATGACTGGGAAAACTATAAACGGCTACGCAACTTTACCCTTTCAATGGTAAGGAGGGAAAAAAGACAATATCTAAATTCTATATGTGTGGAACGTAATCCTAGAAAAACATGGAACTCCTTAAGATCATTTCGTATATCTTCAGGTCAAGATTCAAGTATCCCTGAGGAGTTATCTGATCCAAATGATATTAATGATTTTTTTGGTGTATTTCTGCAAAATATCTCTGACTGTAGTTCCAAAGTTAATTTTTATAATAATAACATTTTTAATGAGGAATTAAATTTTTCCTTTAAATTGGCTCAAACTGCAGATATTCATAATATAGTTCATTCTCTTCAAACTAATGCGTCTGGCGTGGATGGTATATCTGCAAAAATGTTAAAATTATGTAGTCCTTATCTTGACCAGTACCTTACACATAATTAATTGCTGTATCGAAGCTAATTACTTTCAGATCAGTGGAAAATTTCTATAGGCAGACCTTTGCCGAAAATAAAAATCCATTAAGTTTTAACGATCTTAGAATTATAAGTATCTTACCTACCTTTTCTAAAATCTTTGAAAAATTTTTAAACCGCCAATTGTTTAATTTTTGTATTAATAATAATATTATTTCGGTTAATCAATCTGGCTTTTCGAAGCATCTCAGCACAACTGTACCATTGGTTAATGTCACTGATGATATAATTACGGGTATCGATAAAGTTACAGCATATTGGTTCTTTTAGACTTTTCAAAGGCTTTTGATACGCTGAATCACGAACTACTGCTTGCCAAGTTAAAATATTATGGTTTTCATGAATCATCGCTAAGTCTTGTTAAATCCTACTTTTCTAACCGATTTAAAAGAATTTGTTGTAATAACAACTTCTCTGAACAGATTCAGGTTTTTCTGGGGTGCCCCAAGGTTCCATACTTGGACCTCTTTTCTTTATAATTTACACTTCTGATATTTTGGGGTCAATAAAACATTGCAAGGTTCAGGCTTATGCGGACGATACGCAATATACTTTCACTTTGACCATCGAAATTATTTACAGGCATCAGACTTAGTCAATGAAGATTTACGTATCTTAAGTCAGCTGTCTATGGAACACAACTTAAAATTAAATCCTTCAAAATCTCTTTCTTGCTCTTTGGTACCAAAAACAGCGTAGAATTTTTAGTCGTAATGTTAATATAACTCTTGACTGATAAAACTTCCTTTTGTTAGGTCTCCAAAGAACTTAGGTTTGGTTTTGGATACGGAGCTGAGGTTTCGGGAGTATGTTAAGGGCTTGCTTCAGAGATCATATTTATCATTAAAAATGTTATATAGAAAACCGTCATATATTAATTTTGAAATGCGAAAAATGCTTTCTGAGTCACTTGTGCTGTCTATTTTTAACTACTGTGATTTTATTTATGGTCCTTGCCTTGACAATTTGGATAAAAACCGCATACAAAAGGTTCAAAATACATGTTCATGTCTTATTTTGGATTAAGAAAATTTGATCATATTTCTTTTACTTTAAGCAACTTAATTGGCTTAAAATGAACAATCGCAAATTTTACATTTGGGTAATTTTTTGATAAAAGTTTTAAAAATCCCGCTCTACCTCTGTGTTTAAAAAGTAAGTTTGTATTTCGCGAAGATTTACACACAAGAAATATAAGGTTTGGAAATAGATTGACGTTGCCCAGCCATCAGGGTGCCATGTTTCAAAGGTCATTCACTTACAATGCAATTAAGATTTATAACTCTTTACCTAATGAATTTGTGTTACTTGATGAATGTAAATTTAAATTGGTTTTAAAGAATATTTGTTAATCCCCAAAATACAGATAATTAATACTTTTTCTTTTATTGACAGTTTTTTCCCAATTCTTCCTTATTTTAACTCTTTTATTCCGTCCCCAATGTTTGCGGTGAGAGCAGTTATTTTTTTAATTAGTTTTGTCTGTAAATTTTGTATAATTTTTATATTCCAAAAATAACGTGCATACTTATTAATTATTTTTTGAAGATGTTATATGCTTAGTTTTATCCACAGTGGTGCAAGGTTCAGTAGAGTAGCCTCTCTGGCTAGACTGCGCCTTGTATCTACTCCATTTTTAATTGATTTTTTTTTGTAAAAAAAAGAATTGTTTTTTTTTTTTCCTAAATAAAAGACATTTATTATTATTATTATTATTATTATATAGATATATATATATATATATATATATATATATATATATATATATATATATATATATATATATATATATATATATATATAAAATATATATATATTTTTTTTTTTACTGTGTCCCAGGATGAGCGAATTTATACGTAAAAATGACAAAAAATTTTGGGTTGAAATTTGACCGTTTGGCATCCATCCCTGCTTGTTTAAAAAAATAAAATTTAGCATATTTTATTTTTATAAAATCAAGCATGCCTTATACGAGCTTTTTTTAAAATTTTTATGAGTAGGTAAAGTAGTATTTCTAGGCAAGATATAAAAAAGTTTATAAGAAAAAGTTGTTTAGAATGCAAAATTATGCCCGAATACCGAATTTCATAACCATAGGCCTACTTTGATTTTTACGTTTGGTGTACCAATTAATTTTTTATTCATATTTAATAATAAGTAAATAATTTAAACGTGGTTACTCATTTTAAAACCAGATAAAACTAATAAAACCGTCATTATGCACGAACAGGAATATGACAAGAAAATGAATGAACTTCTAAAAGATACTACAACTTACAAAGAAATTAAAAACGATCCAACAAATATTTATCAGAAAAAAAACAATAGTCTCATTGATAAATGGGAAAAAAGTAACTATATTTCACCTACAATAGCAAAGCAACTAAAAATAAATAATGCAAATCGCCAAAAATATACGGTCTGCCAAAATTGCATAAAGATGGCATCCCCCTAGACCATTGTCTCCTGCATACAATCACCTTTTTAACAATCTTTCAAAATTTTTAAAAACATTCTGTTAAAATTATAAACCAAAATCCATATTATATTAAAGATTCTTTCGACTTCAAACAAAAAATAAAGAATATTATTTTACCGGATGACCATATTTTGATCTCACTTGATGTTGTTTCCTTGTACACTAATATTCCAATAAACTTAGCAAAAAATATAATAACTAAAAAATGGGAACAAATAAAAAAATTTACTGACATTCCAATAAACGACTTTTTGGAAGCCGTTGAAACAACGTTAAACTCAACTTACTTTTTTTACAAAAACAAAATTT
>JAHBCN010004660.1:0-40000 GCA_019359885.1 Listronotus oregonensis | reverse complement strand
CGGTGGATTCAAACACAAATATATACTGGAACCAATTCCAAGGCAAATCACGAAATCAATGTTAAATACCATCGAAAGCATTGACAAGTGAATTATAAAACAAACAGGAATCAGATTGAATAGTGACAGGATTTAACCAACGCACCTAAGAAAACAATGCACACTTGGGCATTAAGAGAAAACCATTTGGACTATGTGACGAAAGGAAAGACAGCCTCTACATCATATATGAGTGCCCCCACTTCATACTGGGGAAAAATCAAAACCTCATGGTGGACACTAACCACCAGAAGGCTGGAGACCAGAAAGAACAGAAAGGGTTACTACACCTGTCTAAGGTGTCAAACCTTTAACTGAAACAAATACAAAAGAGATACGACAAGCCCTGTAGGCTGCAGTGTCGAGGGGACAAAACCTTCCCAAATTGTGTAAAAAATGTCATCAATATCAATCAATCAATCAACCTTTTAAAATAGTTTGGTTTATTTCCGCTTTAGGGTAATTTTGGACTTCAACCCCCCGCCAAAACCGATCACAATTGTGGGGTTCTATGGTAGAATGTACTAATGAAGCACCATCGATTAATTTTTTATTTATTTTCACTGATATTAGAGGTGGCAGGCCCTGCCTCACCACAAGTCAGAACAAGGAAATTCAACTATGCCTTTTGATCTAGCTGGACACACGTTTAGTAATATGATTATGTTAATTAATCTATTTCCTGTTGTGTTATTGTGAATTAAATCAACTTTTTTGAAAGAAAATATTGTTAAGATAAAGACTAAACCTGTAAAGGTCTTACTGTGTGAAATTCCAGATGACTGAGATTTTTTCTACAGATTGTGTAAAAACAAGAATATCTGTGGTAATGTGCCGGTGCTTATAATAGTAAGAATTTACATAAATTAACTGATACATTTGTAGTGGTGTTTTTAAAAATAATTAGAAAATTGAGTGTGTTTAATGATTCGTGTTTCAGCTTTAATTTTGAATATTTTTTTTTAGTTATTTTTAAAAATAGTAATAAATATTAGCATTGGAAATTACCGTAAGTACTTAGGTATACATTTTGAATTTTGTCAGCTTGTTTTGATTTTGTTATTGTGCTGTATAGGTACTGGTGCCTGCCATGGATATTTACTTAGTTACTGTTATTATTATTATTTTCCAAGTCCTTGTTGTGTGCCTGGTGCAATCCAATTTATAAACTTCGATGTGTAGAGAATCAGCTGTGTATCTGTTTCACCTTCCAGCGATTTAAACCCAGTTCATTTATTTAGGAATATTCAGATTAGCCGTGGTTTCACCTCAAAGATTCAGTGGCTGCTTTTACATCTTTGTAGAAAGCATACTATTAGAGAGGATGATTGTCGTTTGCTAGATGGTCAATGCAAAAGGTACCTACCAAAACTAGACTGTGTTAAATGTGCAGGCCTAGTATTTTTCCAACAACACATTACTTCTCAAAACAGTCCTAAATGAAAAAAGTCCTGCTGAGCTTGGCATAAACTTGAGTATACACACGGTCGTGCCTACAACGACAATTTATTCTGCACTTTGCCATAGTAATTTGTTTTTAATAGAAATAATTGACTATTTATTTTCAAAATTTGATTTGTCGTATATTGTAATTGCGTAAATTTACTAATGAAAGAAAAAGATTTGGTAAATACAGACTTTGAAATAGTACTTACAATGTTATTGATGATATTTTAAATGCTGAGAAAAATTAGAGATCAAACATATTTAGAAGCGCTGCTGATGGTATTTCTTAGCTGAGATTAAAAAACAGGAGACAGCTGTATCCAGGAAAAACATCTGATTAATACACTTTCAAAATAATTACACTGAAAATTTTGTTTTACTTGAAACTGAATACCAAATGAATAGAACATGAACTGGTACAAATTTATATAGCTGGTTATGCCGCCCACAAAATTGTAAAAAGAGTAATAATTCGTAACATCTGTGTTTCTTTTCCTTGTTGAAAGTAGAAACCCAATTTGACGACGACGAATACTTCGATGGTCTACAACGTGGCGGTTTAAAGGTTCCTACAGAAATTGTTAAAGACGTTCTGGTTCCATATGTGCGCGATTAGAAAGTCTATTAATGACCCTGATATTGATGAGGATCTAAAAATGGGAAAATCAAAAGCTATCTGGGGATTCAACTAATTTGCATTCAACATTTATGTCAATGTATTTTGTGGTGAACGAGAACAAAATATATTCTATTAGATGTGCTCTAGATATTTTCAAACATTTTTTTAAATAATTATGTTAAAATAGAAATAACAAAAAAGCCAGAAAAACTGGAGCATGAGTCAAAAAACAAAAAAAGGAAACTAGACATGATTTAATAAGAATAAACAAAACCAAACTAGCAATTACTAACTAAACGTTAATTACACTTGTTTCTTACAACAGCATCATGTTCTATGCCTGAATTTTGTACATAAATTAATTTGTTTTAGAGTTTAAACATTATATAAAATATATGTATTTTTCAATTATTATGACTGATTTAATTATTTGAATGGAAATATCAATACGATGACAAGATCTTTGAATTGGAGCCTGAAATGAATTAAAATATGCGCCTGATATTCGATTATCAATGCGCTCGAGGGAACCGATCTGAATCTCTTGTCAGTTTGGTGGTGTTGCTAAGTGGTTGTTCACGGCTTGTGGTGAAGTAGGGGCTGTGAGGGTGTATGTTTACCGCCCAGCCGCATTTATAAAAGTGCCTGAAATCTCATATTGCCGCCTTACATGGCGACAAATGAAAGCTTTCGAGCACCCCTGGAAAAGGCCTTATTGGTTTCCTGAGCTGGCACCTAGCGCCTTAGTGAAGGCCATTTTTAGCAAACGCAAACAGCTATAAGAGAGGGTGATCCTTACCTATACTATCCATAAGCAGAAGAACCGATAATGAAATAAGAATGTCATAATAAATGTATATATTAAAAGTCTAAAGCTGCAAACTATTGTTTAGTACTTTTTAAATGTTATTTACATAATTTATTATGTATACTTTTTTTAAGATAAACTCTGAGTTTGCACTAATTTAAATTTAATTTTCTAATCTCTTATCAGTTTTTATACAATGATTGATGTATTAAACATAAATGTTACACTACAAAAAAGTTAGTAAACTTTCTAGTCAAGATGTGTGATGTTTTTATATCTCTCTTGGACGAGACATGTTTAATTCTTGAAACTTATAGAGGAAGGGACAATACAACCATTTAGATATAGCGGTAATTGTCTCGAAAGTTGCCTCTCTCCGATTTGCCTTAACCAACTGGTATACATGGAGTTTTTGGGGCGCTGATTACGAATCTGAATAAATATTTTTTCGGAAGTACCAGCCAGAGATATTCATCATTGGGGTTGAACAACCAACTTTATTTCTCACTATATTCTCTTTTTGTACAATTCTTGGATTTTATAAAAGTTGCACACAATATTTCAGAGTAAAACACCTTAAAAACCTTATATATTTTTATTTATTATTAATATCTTTCATTAAATTGCAAAAAGTCAATTTTTGACTACGCCATGATTCCCTAATACATGATGGCCGCGCCACAACCGAGGTGCAAAGTGGATAATTTGTAATTAAATGGGAAAATATGGTAGTAATGATAGAAAAACAGTTTAAAAGGTGCTTAAATATTATGAATAAACCGAATAGCTCTCTCCTCGCTTGGACTGTTTCAGATACGGGCTAGCGCTGACATGAATGAAAAATATTTTTTGAGAACGTTTGCTCGAGACATTCATCATCGTTGAAAACCCCAACCTCGATTTTTATTATTTATTTTCTCCTTCTTGACAAAATTCTTGATTTTAGTGACGATATACATAATATTTAAAAACACTTTTAAAAATCCTACTAGATTTGATTATTCCTTTTTTCCTGATTTAATCAGTAAACCTCCACTTCCACATGTTGATCGCAACAAAACCATGGACAAGACTAGAAACCATGGCCGCCCCGGCCACGTAGTTTCACTAATGGGTGCGTGAAAGTAATAAAAATATAAGAAGTTTGAAAGGGTATGCTTATAAAATATTATGTCACTTTATATAGGTAAACTAGAATTGGGCATGAAAAAAGAAGGGAATATAGTGAAAATAAGGTTAGTTTGAATTTAACTTTGATGATGAATATCTCAGAACTAAATGTTGGCTGAAAAATATTTTTTCAGATTCGTAATCATCCAAAACCCCAGATACCAAATTTGGTCAAGTTTGTTTTTCCCTTTAGTTTATTTCTAGTTCACAAAGTTTTTAGTGATGCTTAAAAAGAAACAATCTTTTTGTCATTTATCATGATCTTAGCTTTAAAGATCGCTTTGCTTTTACATCATCTTAATAGTGCTTGAAGCACAGGTAATA
Source organism: Listronotus oregonensis (assembly GCA_019359885.1). Classification (NCBI taxonomy): domain Eukaryota; kingdom Metazoa; phylum Arthropoda; class Insecta; order Coleoptera; family Curculionidae; genus Listronotus; species Listronotus oregonensis. The sequence goes on along the minus strand of JAHBCN010004660.1, from coordinate 35,594 downwards.
GGGCTAAGTTAAAAAATTACAAAATTAAAAAAAATTAATACACTCGCTAAAAATGTAAGTTTTTATAAATTTTAGTGATGGTTTTACTAAAATTAAACTGAAAATTTATTTGTTTCCTCTTCTAAAAAGTAGAAATACGATTTATATCAATAGTTGATGGTTTGAGTAACACATTTTACAAGTAAATTTTAAGGTTTTCTCTTCTATTCCAATATCTAGGTGTTAAAAATGTTATTTTTTATAGGTTATAAGAACACTATGTTATTTATCACGTGTAATAGGCGAACTGCAAAGCAACCCAGAAGTAGCAAAGAAATTAAATATATTTGCATCGCAAATGTCTGCTACTCGTACAACTTTAACTAGGCTATTTGATGATATTCCAGCCCTCAAAAATAATTTGCAATATGGATGTGGCAAAAATGTAAGTAAAATGTGAAATTTATACAGGAAAAAAAACTTATTTTACAAAAAACTGAAAAGTTATGTTAAAGAAAAATTTCCCAATCAAATATGTATCCCCTGTTGTGGGAAAGAATTTAGGAAACCCCAATCAAAACTGTACACCAGATACAAAATAAGATTACACATTACAAAAAATTACGAATTACAGAGATTACTGATTAAAAGGGATTACAATACACAGGATTACACGGATTATACCCAAGATTACCATAACAGAGTTTAAACACAGATTACACAAGATACAATAAAAAAGTCTTTGTTTCTATTAAACCAGCTTTAAAAATATTTTTTTGATTATTGAATTCATTTAAGTTTTTTTTTATTGCCCAAAATAGTTTTAATTAATTTTTTACTGTATCTATATAATAAGGGTATACGTAAGGGTTTTTTAAATTTATTAATTAAATCTGTTAATTTATTTTATGAAAAATGTAAAAAGTTTTATTTAAAAAGGATAAATTTTAAACATAATTTTAAAATTTATTCAAAAAAACCAACAAAAAACAACAATTTTAAACATAATGTCAAACTATACATTTTAGTTCTTTAAATCAAAATAATCCATATTTTTCCAAGTTGAAAAGAAAAAAACATTACATTAACAGAACAATAAATTATTAATTTGCTTAACATTTATTTATACAAACAAACCACCTTAAAATTAATAAACCATTTTAAACATACATTTTTTTTTTATTTTTCAATGGATATACCAAAAAAGTCTAATAAGCACAGTAATTTTATATGGAGAAAAATCAAATAAATTATTTTATTAGTTACTAAAGTTTTATTTAGACAGAATAAGTTTTATGTCAAACAAACAATAAACCAAACTTTAAATGGGCAACCAAAAAACAAAAAGACAACATCAGCAACAAAGTTTTTTTTTATAGAAGTAAACCGGGGCAAACGTTTGTTGTTCTGTTCACATGTTCGAGTAGACGTCGGTGCAAAAAATTTATGTAAAACCGAAAAACAAACATCAAAAAAAAAACGTTTTTTTTCAGTGTAAAAAGTTAAAAAAGGCGAACAACGTTTGTTTGTTCTTGTTCGCACATGTTCCAGTGAACATCGGAAATCAAAGAAATTTTGTTTTCTTGTACTTATTATATATAATAAGAAAATAGAGTCAAAATAAATAAAACAACATTAAGTTTAAAAACGGACATAGTTGATATAAAATAAAAGAACATAAAACAGAAGAAAATAAAATACCTATACATTAGTGGGGGATTTAGCACTACGCTTAAAAGACGCCACTTAAGGACCTGAGGCTTTTTTCTTCCTATTAAGATTTTTATTTTTGGCAGGCCTTCCAGCCTGAATCCTTTGGAACCAGACGTAAGGCGACCGTGCCTACTAATTGATGTCGGTTTTTGAACGTTAATTTTTTTTCCCCGCGAATATTTTATATTAGCAAATGCTTATTTTTTTTTTTTATATAGGGCAACGATTGTTTTTGAGTCTGGTGATATGTTTTTTTAACCATATCAATAATATTTGAAAAATTTTGTAAGTGTTTTCTGGCTTCATTTAGTTGTAAGGTTTTCAGCTAAAACTAAGAGAGGAAGTAGTTGAATTGCTAACATATGCTATTTTGAGAAAAACCATTACAGGTGCTTTAATTAGATGGTTTTTTTGGGCCCTCATTAATAGACGTATCCATCTTTCATAAAAAAATTTTAATAATATTATCCCCCATCGCTAATTTGGCCAAATTTTTTCAAATTAAATATTTATATTGAAAGGTTTGTTAATTTTGTTGTAATAAGGTTATGTTAAAGATATTTAAGAATTCGCTCACGAGATAAATAATTATCAAAAATAATGTCATAATAGAAATACATTATGAAGTATGACCGTTTAAATTTTGGCAACAAAAAGTTTAACAAAAATAAATATCAATAACTAGGGCTTGTGAATTACTCAATATTATATATTTTTTTTTTTAGTTATGATAAGGGAATGGACGTGATGGGGTAGGGTACCATAAAAAAGTTTTTAAAAAAATAAATAATAATATTATTAAGAGTTCATAATAATCCAAAACTTTTTAACACTATTAAAACATGCATAAAAGAAATTTTACATAACTTTTTTAAACCCCCGGCTCTGGGCCGTATTGGGGTTTGCGTGGTGGTCACTAAAATTTCATATCGATTCAGAAACCCCATGCCGTTGTTTCTATAATAGATATATTTTTACGCGGGGGAAAAAGGGTTCTAATGTAAACCAATAAAATAAAGAAGTGTGGTGGTTTACTTTCCAAATTATTTTGTTTTGCAACCGGGGCTCCCAAATATATCTTTCTTCTTTATTTCGATTAAACATAAAAGATAGAGATACAATTAATGCGTTTTGGTGCCAAAAAATATTTGGGCCCCCCAAGGCTTTTCCCCGAAATTGGGGGGTAAAGGGAGTTTCTGGCACCCAATACTTAAAAAATTTAAATACGAAAATAGGCAATAATTAAAAAATTGAATAACTAAAATCATCAATAAAAACGTGACAATGTATCCCCTTTTACAAAGTAGAATTTTTTAAGATGTCATTTTGCTCTACCCGGGTTGAGATTTAAAGAGGCACCTACAGTTTTTATATATGTAGGTGACCCAAAATTACTTTTTTTCGCGTTCTTTTGCCTTTAGAAAGTTGGTTCTTTTCCCAAGATTACATAAAGATTACACTCAGGATTACACGTATTTCACCGGGATTGCACGGATTACACAGGGATTACACGGATTACCCGGAGATTACATGGATTATACAGAGATTACAGGGATTACACAGAGATTACACGGATTACACACAGCGTGTACACCAGATTCTCGCTGCGGTTTCCCCCTCGTATGAATCTTATTAACAAATACAAATAATATTTACAATATTGCAAAATTTAATGCAACAAATTTATATTAAAATGAAATCCTATTGAATTATCCTTTAAAATTATAAAATATATAAATTAAACAGTTAAAGACTTGTAAATATAATAATAAAAAATTTTAAATAAATATCTTAAAATTAGATTTACTTTTATTTCATATGCAAAAAAATGTAAGACATTTAGCTTTACATTATTTAATGTAACTATAACTTTAAGGTAACTGGCAAAGGATAAAAAAACAAATAGAAGCTTTTTAAACATTTCTGACATCATACAAATTAGTTTTTCAGCGACATTTAATATGATTGTAAATGATGACACCACCCCAGACCCCTTTTTTGTACAAAGAAATATCGGAAATAACTCAAAGAGCTTATAGTCTAAGAATTAAATCTCACTGACAAAGCAAGAAGTGTAATTATTAGGCAAAAAATCAGCCTACAAATAAACATAATCTAACAATACCACAAATAAGAGCATAAAATCTAAAACTACTCATAAGGTCAAAATGATAAAAAACAATGATACACAAAAGTAATATAAACATAAAAAAAATATGGAATAAAACTGGTTAGATATTTTTGGGATAAATGGTTATAGTTAAAATATGTAGGTATAAAATAATATGTACGTTTCTTAATTAAAATTGTCATAAAAAGAAACTCATTAATACAATAGTAAGATTTTGATAAAAGCATTTTTTACCTCCTTTCTTAATGTTATCCCATTCCTAAATTATTGTCTTATAGTTAATGGTAGGTGATTAAACATCTTTTTAAAATAACCAACAGGAAACAAATAAAAAGGAATTCTTGTATTTTTTGTGTTAACTTTTGCTAACAGACTCTACAGACAAGACCACATATCAATATGTACTTACAAAACAGACACAACAAAACTAGTTTTGTGTACAAGTAAAAATAAACACTGTACTTCCATACATCATTAACATTTAAATAAACATTTAATAAAGTGAAGTTTAAAAACGGTCCCCTACGCCATCTGAATTCACTGCAATTTGAGGGCTATTTTTGTAATACAGAGATGGTGCTTCTAGTACAGTCTGTGTGGAGAAGAAAGGTGTTTGACCCCCGGATTTTTTTGTACAGTTTCAATTTTTATGAAAATTTGGGTTTAAGTTGATGTCACCCTCTTGATTAAAGTTTATATATGCTTAAGTTGTGCTTTTTATTTTTAGGGGGTAAAAACCACCCCTTATGCTAAAAAACTTAAAAAAAAACATAGAAATAGACATTATGTAAATTAAAATCATAGCTAAATATGTAGAATGAATATATTTTTATGTTGTGAGTTATATCTTACATTATATTTGTAACGTTTCAAACATGTCAAAAATTACCCTTAGTAACAAAATTACAAAAAAAAAATTGTTTTTTTCATCTTAAAATTATTTAATGACTATAATCACGCTTATATTGTACAAAAAAATATCTTAACAGTTTACGGTATAATAAATATTTAACTTCAATAATTTAACTTTTAAATAACCACCCCTCATGAGATTTACTTGAAAAATTGTTTTTGACAAATTAAAACGATTTTTTTTTCTCTAGCTTTGGCCTTACAAACTAAGTGTTTTAGCCACGTAATAATAATTGACAAAATAAAATGTAAATCAAAAATAATTATATAAAGGAATATTTCCTAACCAACATAAATAGACGGGGACACACGCTTCACGCCCAGGGGTCCGTCAGGGCGACTTAAAAAAGAAACAAACAAAGAAGACCACTAAAAAAGGAAGACATTTAAGGGTTAAATTAAGGATGTGGTAAAAAACAAGGTTTTTATAAAATTTTTATTATAAAAAAAATTAAAAAAAATTACAGTTTTAAGCTTATTTTTTGTAAGTAGGAGTGGAGAGCATGCATTAGTTCGGGATCATTTGAGCTTAATACTTCTGGTAGCCAAATAGGTAATTTAAAATTTTTGGAGATTAGTATATTTAAAAGAGATTGGGTTTCTTGGTGATATATCTGACAATTAAAAAGTATATGGTTAAGGTCTCCATATTCACCGCATATACAAAGGGGATCTGGCTTAACTCCAATTTTATAAAGGTGGCTGGGAAAACGCCCATGGTTTGTTTTTAGACGGCTTATGGTTGATACAGCGCTTCTTGGTACAGATATATTATAATACCAGTGTTTGTATGGTATATCAGCATGAATTTTAAAATAAAAGGTATTAGTCTCGTTTCCATATTTGTTCCATTCCTGTTTCCATTTTCTTTGGCTAATTTTCTTTAGCTTAGGTAAGTAATCTTGTACGATAAGAGATATGTCGTGATTGCTGTTGTTAAGATGTTCATTTTTGGCTACACCGTCGACTATTTCGTTTCCAGTAATACCTGAATGAGATTTAACCCATATAAATTGTACTGTAATATTTTTAAGTGTCGCCTGTCGTACCATATCTAAAGTTTGAACAATAAATTTGTGTGGATAGGAATGCTTAATTGCATGATAGTTTGCCATATATTTTAGTACTGATTGTGAATCAGAACAGATCACCACATTGCTTTTATTTTGGGTTATTGCCCATTGTGTAGCATAAAAAATTGCTGCTGCTTCTGCAGAAAAAATGGTTAACTCGGGATTTAGGGTAAATGCCCTTTGATAGTTCATGAGCGGGCAATAAAAGGCACAACTAAGATTGTTTTTGTTTTTTGAACCATCTGTATAAATAATAATAGCATTCTTAGGATATCTTGATAATATTTCTTTAAAGAATAATTTGGCGCTATTTGTTTCTATTGGATATTCGGGAAAAAAGATTTCTGGTACAGTAAAAATTGTTTGGTAGTTAATTTCGTAAAACATTTTATTATCTTTGTTTTCTTTTTCAATGAAATTAAATTGTAAGCAATCTTCATATCCATTTGCTATAGGGGGGGAATTTTTTTTGGCCCAGTATGAATTTGAGAGATTTGATACATATAGGTTATAGGATTTATTTAACAAAAAATTATTCTTAGTATAGAGCTTAAGAATAAATTTTGATGCAAGGTATTCTCTTCTACACCAAAGAGGACCTTCAAGGGACTCAACCAACACTACAGCATTGGGAGTTGATTTCATTAATCCTAAACAAATTCGAAGTGCTTTATACTGTATTCTATCTAGTTTTTTAAGATTTGTATTGCTAGAAGAGCCATAAAAAATGCAACCGTAGTCCAAAATAGACCTGATGTATGCTCTGTAAAAAAGTAGGGCAGTTTGCTGGCTAGCACCCCAGGAAAAAGTACATATTTGTCTTAATAAGTTTATGCATTTTTCCGTTTTATTTACCAGGTAACTAATTTGATCAGTCCAAAGTAATTTGGAGTCTAATACTATTCCAAGGTATTTAATAGACTTGGCTACAGGGAAAGTTAAACCGTTTAAAGTTATTTGATTCTGTGCTTCAGTTCTTCGTCGGGTAAAGAAAACCACGGTTGTTTTGCTAGGTGATAAGGTGAAACCGTTGTTATGGGTCCATCTTTTTAAACAGTATGTGATATAATTAAGTTTAATTTTAGATCTTGTTTGGTTCGGTTCCACGCTATAAACAGCAATGTCATCCGCATATTGTATACAGGATACATGCATATCCCATATAGAGTGGAGATCTAGTGTATAAATATTAAACAAAAGAGGTGAAAGAACTGAGCCCTGTGGAATTCCTAAGGAGGTTTTCCTGGGTGGTAGGTATTTATTATTTTTTAGCCGTATTGTAATAGTTCTGTTTAGGTATATGTTAATTATTGATTTAATAACAATTACAGGAAAACCTATGTGCTTCATTTTTTGAGCAAGAATATAAAGATTAACACTCTCATAAGCATTCTTAATGTCAGCAAATAGGGCTCCCACGCAACCATTCTCTGATAGTCCCAACTGCACATCTGTGACCAGATGGGCCATCGCCTCCATAGGTCCAAAATCGGGTTTAAAGCCGTACTGGCTTTGAGGGAAATGTTTGTTTTTTGACAACCAATACTCTATTCTAAATTTAATTAATCTTTCATAAGTTTTAATTATGCAAGACATTAAGGCTATAGGTCTATATGATTCAGTACAAAGTGGATCTTTCTGTGGTTTAAGAAAAAGGACAATCATACTATTTTTAAGTTCACATGGAATATATGATAAAGACCACATCTCATTAAAGATTGATAAGAGAAACTGTTTGGCCAGAAAGCCAAGGTTTTGTAGCATCGGGTAGCAAATGTCATCAAGTCCAGGTGATGTGTTATCTCTTTTACTAAAAGCCCTTTCTAATTCTAGGATTGTGAATTTATTCATTAAAAAATTATTTTTATTCTTGTCGTTATTAGAAAGACCTAGTAAGGGGTTAAAATCGGCGTAAGGAGGGGTTAAGGTAATGTGAATTTGTTCAGCTATGTTTTCATTAACTTGCGCAAAGTTTGATTTTGTTTTTTTGATGTTTTTAACTTTTTTCCAGATATTTGTTATAGAGGTATTTCTATTTAAGGAGTTACAAAATGCTTGCCAATGTAATTTAGCTTTCTCTTTAAATTTTCTTTTAGTTAAGGCCATTATTTTTTTGCACTGAATAAAATTAGCTTGATTGGGAGCTAATTTATAGTCTTTAAAGGCTTTTTTTCGTTTATTTATCATTTCCAAGCAGTCGTCATCCCACCAGGGCGGTTTATCCCTGGTTTTCGGAGAAAAAGGCTTATTTTCTTTCATAGAGATATTTAATGTTTTATTTAGTGATTCAATAAAATAGTTATATTTTTCATTCATGTTGTTAAAAGCTGGCGCATTAGCTATATAGTTTTCTAATGTATTCGTGAAAAGTGGCCAGTTTGCTGAATTTATTCTCCATCTTCGTACAGGATAGACAAATCCGTCCAAGTTAATAGACGAACTGTATTCCATCCTGATAGGAAAATGATCCGAACCTAGTGTGTCATTATGAGTACACCAGTTAACAAGGGGGCTTAGGTTGGATGATGCTAAGGTAATATCTATACAAGATTTAGCATTATTTGGAGATAATCTGGTTGGGGAGCCATTGTTTAAAATAATTAAGTTAGAGTTGTCTATGGCTTCTAGAAGCTCTATTCCCTCCCGAGATGTATTACTAGATCCCCAAGCTCCATGATGAGCGTTAAAATCCCCTCCAATTATAACGTTGTCATACAAAGATAAAATATTACTCCAGTCTTGTGCAGTTACTCTTATCGTGGGTGGTCTATAAAGTGAAAGAATGTGTAAGATTTTATTATTAAGATAAAGTTTGACACCACAAAGTTCAACTTTGTTTACATTACTATCAAAAGTTAGAGTCTGGTAATTAAGATAAGATGCAATGATAAGGGCAACACCACCCTTACCATTGGGTCTATCAGCCCGTACTATATTGTAGCCGGGAAAAGATATATGTAATTGTGGTTTTAACCACGTTTCAGAAACGAGAGCAATATCTACTTTATAAGAGAGCAAAAAATTTGTAAAGCTATGTTTATTTGACACCAAAGACCTAGCGTTCCACTGGGTTAATATAATATTTTTTTGTGTTGTTTGATCCATTTTTATTTATAACTTTCCCGTATATTATTTTCAAAGAAGATGGAAAATGAGGTTTTTAAATCGTTATCTAAAGCTGTCATATCTACTATATCATTTTTAAGTATATTTTCTATTAAGTTTTTTGTAAAGGACAACATTTTTTCCACCATTTGTTCTTTAAAGTTAGCAAATTCCTCTCTGTAAGGGTTTGGAAGTATGGATGAATTGCTTGCTATAGAACTTCTTCTTGAAGGGGGCGTATTATCCCTATCCAAAGCCTCGGCTTTACGCTTTTTGGATTCTTGTGAGCTATTCTGCAAATTTACGACTCTATTGGTTGATTTTGGTTTTCCGAAATGTCTTTGACTGCTGGATGGTAAGGGAGGATATTCTTTTAGGTCATCCAAAATTTGGTATCTATTTTGAGTTGTAATATTTAGATAAGATGGTTTGTTGTGAATTTTTTTGGCTTCCAGAAAAGATACATTATGTTGTGCCATTATTTTTTTAAGATTTTTTTGGGTTTGGTGTTCGGGGCACTCTTTGGATAAAGTGCCGTGATCGTTTGTTTTGCAAAAAGCACATTTAGTTTCACATACAGTTGTGTCTTCTGTATGTGTAACACCACAATTCTTGCAACGTTCCTTACTTTTACAATGTCTAGATACGTGTCCGTATCTTAGGCACTTATCGCATTGAATTACTTTATAAACAAAAGGTTCAATTTCAAAAACAACCGAATTAATATGAACGATAGAAGGTAAATTTGTACCCTTAAAAGAAACACTAATCATCTGTCTAGGAACTTCTTTACCGTTTACAATACGTTTAAAACGATAAACAGAGATTGCATTTGGATATTCTTGTTTAATTTCATTTAATAAATAGTCTTCTTGAAAAAAGGTATCCACATACTTAATAATTCCCTTGCGTATTACGAAAAAACTAGGAATATAGGCAATAAAATTATTGTTTAAAATACATTTTTCGTTATTTATAAGTTTATTAGCTGCATCATATGATTTAAATTCAACTTTAATTTTATTGCGGCCTATGGGTGTAATATTTACTTTGTTATCGTTAATGTACGGATCTTGTTTAAGGTAGTGTCCTACCCGAATGGCATGAAGTTTACCTATATTTTTGTCTTTTGACTCGACATATACATAATAAGGCCCCTTATCAGATGATCTATATCGAATATTAAGATCTATATAAGATGGTATTTCATAATGAGATGGAACGGTCTCACCGATTTTTATTGTATTATCCAAATCCATATTTAAGGGTTGTTTATCAGGGGGTTTGCCCCCTTCACCATATGTCCCACTATCCATACGCACTAAATGTTTTAAGCGTATTTAGTGTATTATTTATTATTTGGCCACTGTACTTTAAGATTCAGATTAATCGCACAAAAAGCAACAAAAAATTTGTAAGGAATGCTCCGATATCTCGACCGATCGAAAGAACAGCCTACACGGAACTGATTAAAACGATTTGATGATACATAATTATAGTCCCGAAAATAATGCTAAAAAATAGCAAAACATCTCAATTTTTTTGTCCTGCATCGATTTTCATAAAAGCTTCTAACCCTCTTCTTCAAATTCTATTTCACGGTGATGTACGCTGTTTGTTTTTTAAGGGAGAAAACTACCCCTAATTTTCAAAACTTATAAAATAACATTTTAAACCTTAAGGTGGGTAAAAGTTGGTTGGGATTAGTTGAATAATGATTGTTTTATGCTTTAGAATACAATTTCAGAATATTTCAACCCTTAAAAATGAACCCTTGTTAGAGTTTAAAGTAAAAAAAAATATTTACCCTAAAAAAATTATTTATTTATCATAGTGATTTAATTTTAGAATGCTGTTGCTTAAAATAGGTACTAATTTCATTTTGCAACTTTTCAACCCTCATAAATCAACCCCTATAATAGCTTAATTAAAAAAAAAGGATTTTCCCCCAAAAACTGAATAGCTTAGATTTATTAATTAAAAATTTTACTGCCTGAAATATTACCAATTTCATTATTTGGCAAATTTTCAATCCCTAAAAACCACCCCTTACAGCACTGCAATTTTTATGAACCTATATAAGAGATATAAATAGAAAAAAAGTAGAATAATACACTGTAAAAGTATTAAGTATACCGGTGCCGGTGCTATAGATTATTATGCTCCGAAGTGGGCTATTCAATTTTTTCGAAAAAAAAATCGATTGATTTTTTAAACATAGCTCCTTTAGTTTTAATGATAGAAAGTTTTTTTAAAAATGATTTTTTAGGGTTTTTTAAGAGCTACAAGGCTATGTGGAATAAATCCTTTTATATTCCTTAGTTTTAAAATGGGATAAGTTTAAAGGGCTCAAATAATGTGGTGCTCGCTCGTAAATAGAGGCTTTAAATGGCCATATCTTGCCAAATTTTTATTGTACAGAAAATCTAAGTAATGAAAAATCTTTGTAATTAAAAAAGCTACAATTCGGTACTTTAGCATTTTTTTCATATCTCCAGTACTGTTGGAGTCATTTTGAAAAAAAGCTATTTTTACGAAATTGCGGAACATCGTTTTTCACTCTAAGCTATAAATTTTCTAAAGGTAAGCGTTTTAAATTGGTCACCTTTTAGGATGTATTATTAGTACATATATAAAAAAAATCGCAGAAAGGTAAAGATCAATTTTAATTAGGAGTGGAATTAGGGGGTTGTTTTTAATTATCTTTTCTTAGAAAAAAGTAGAGACAGACTTTATTTTTATCATAACTCGCTCAATTTTGTGCTAGAAACTTTTTTTTTGTTTTTAAAAGAAAGATGTAATTATATACGACGACCTTATATGTTTTCCTTGAAAAATGCAAAGTTTTTCCGCTATTTGAAATTGAATCTTTCAAATTTAGCATTTGACGAACAAAAGCTAACCATTAACCGGCCATAGCTCGGTTCGTATTGATTGTAGAGAAATTATTAAATAATAGTTTTTTTTTTTTAATTTATAAGCTACAATTTTGCTTTCTACAGTTTTATTGATAAAATGCATATTTTTTGAGTTATTTGCGAAAAACCCATTAAAAACGTCAATTTTTTCGTTGAAACACTTTTACTTTCAATCGCGAATAACTCAAAAATTATTAGTTTTACGAAAAAAATGTATAGACCATTTTTTACTTAGAATTACTTTCTTTATCGATTCCTGTAGTTAAAATGTAATAAAAAATTTCCACCCCCAAGATGGGGTAGCAATCACCCCCAGGATAAAAGCACCCCTCTGCATGATATAAACTTTGATCCTTGGGCTATTCCCTACAATCTGTGAAAATTTCAGGTAAATACATGCAGGACAAAAAAATTCCGCGCCAAAATGCTTCATTTCCTGTACTATTATTATCTTTATGCTCCATGCTCGGAAACAAATAACACATTTTTGCTAAGTAACCACAACATACCTGTATCACAGCATAACTAACAAAGAGCAGCACGATTTCATGAATTGGAGGGAATTTCATTTTCGTCGCGCAGGTTTAGCCGCCATTTTGCTGGGATATGATCTCCTTTATTTGAATTGTAATCGTTTCGTATGCGATTCTTTCGTGTTGTGTCATATCAAAGGCTCCGCCAGGAAGAGATCGTGCTGCATGTTAGTTATGCTGTGTCACCAAATAAAACAATTATGGGATTGTTTCCACAGCCCAGTCACCCGACTCCTGATTAAAACATGTCAAAGGCAGATGGCGCTTCAATCATCGTTGTTGCAAAATGATCAAATGTGCATACAGAAGGCGCAATTTAAAAACGAAGAATAATACGCTATTAGTTACGAAATTAGCCGTAAGATGGAGATAGCGACAGTAATTTAAATGCGAATATTCGGGCGAACATAGCAGAATTCTTCGTTTGGAAATATAGCATTCTTCGCTTGGAAATATTCGCGGCTCCCACCTCCTCTACCGACACGTCAATATGAAGCAAATCAATATATAAAAGAAATAGTAGGGGATCTAATACTGAACCTTGGAGTACACCAGACGCTACAATTTGGTGATCAGAGACACTGATATTAAAGTTCAGACTGCGTGCGATGAGATAAATATGTCTCAAACCAGTCTAGGGCCTTACCCCTTATTTCATACCTATTAAGTTTAGGAATCAATATTCTCTATGATCCACACAATCAAAAGCCTTGCATAGATCACAGAATACTGCCGCTGCTTCCTTATTTCCATCAAGGCTTAAATTTAGGTGATTAAAAAATGAAAAAATAGCATCATGGGTACCAACCGACCCCTGAAACCTGAATTGCTCAATATAGAGCAATCTGTGTTTAGTCAAAAAAACCATCAAACCTTTTTTATCAATTTCTCTATTAGCTTGGACATTGTAGGAAGTCTGTAGGGGGATCGCAAATTTGCTGGTAAGTTAGTATCACCACCATTATGAAGAGGAATAACCATGGCTTGTTTAAGACACATAGGGAAAACGTCGGACGGAAAACAATGATTTATAACATTAGCAAGGCTTTCAAGACTTAAGACCGGCAAATGAAGAAAAACATAAAGTAAAATTTTATCCTAACCTGCAGGGTTTTTATTTTTAAATGTTCCAAATATATTTCCTGCACAGTGCTAGGTGTGGGGAAAAGTGACTCAACAACACTAATATGTTTAAAAAATTAATAGCATCAACATCAAAGTTTATATTGCTATGTAAATCAAGCGCAACGGAGCAGTAAAAATTATTAATTTCTTCAGCAGACTACTGGGAGTTAATTGGGGTCTCAATATTTTCTCGTTTTCCTCTAATATCATTAACAAAACGCCAAAACTTCTTCTCTATTATTACTTCTAAAAATTTTATAGTGCCAAAAGCGCATATTTCTCGCCGATATCCTTAATCTCCTAGTAAACCACGGTTTTTTTCCTTAAATTTTCCATTTACACCAGGAGAAAAAACATTAAACAACATTCAACAAAACAGAATGAAATGTAGTTAGTGGGCAATTTGAACCTAAAATATGCGTCCATTCGGTATCTATCAAGGTCGTAGCCAGGATTGTATATAAGGGGGGCAGACAAAGAAAATCCTAGATTATATTGTTTGTTTTGATCGTTGTTTTTACCATATGAGTTTTACATGAGCAGTGGAGGTAGTAATTAAAAAAAATACATAAAAATCAGAATGAATAAATGCGAGAGGCGACCGATGAAGGCGCACAACATTGGCTGATCAGTTGCCTCCCCTTTCACCCCGCATGCCGCCCGACTCCTATGTCTATTTTACTTATGGTTCTTTAGGGTTTTCACAAAACGTTTTATGATTCATTTTCCTATAACAAATAAAAACTAAGCTACCCTTGTCGTTATAAGTGACATTTTTAGAGTAAGAAATGATGTAAACAAAAATTATATTAAAGATCACATCATCATGTATAGTTGGATTTCACAAACCAGCCTTTAAGTCTGTTAATTTTTTTGGTCTTATAAGGTCAAAATTACAGTTAACCAGCGAACGACCGCTCTTCTAAGGGGGGGCAGCTGCCCCTCCCTGTCCGTACCTCGCTACGCCCATGGTATCTATACAGTTTTTTATAAACCTTGAATAATTACTAACTGTATACAAACTGCCTCATGATCAGACAGACCCATGCCAAACACACTACCACCAACACGGTCCTCCACACAGTTTGAATAAACATACTCCAGAAGAGTAGAAGAACGTCATAACCTGGGTTTTGGGGAACTTTTCCCAGCAACATAATTTTAATACAATATAAAAACTGCAAAATATAACTAATGCACAATAACATTTGTAAGATCACTGATCGGTAAATACTATCCATCCCTGAACCCTAAACACTTCCTTACTACCCAGGGTCTCCACCAGCCTCAACTGTCACCCGGTTGTCGCCCATTCCCAAAGCCTGTAAAGGCACTTGGGAGTGTACCATAAATTGTATATACCTATGTTGATTTTTTTGTAAATATATAGTATATGTTGTATGTAGTTATAAGAAGTGTTGTAAATATGTATGTTATGAATAAAGCTGTTTGAAAGCAAGGGTGTAATGCGTGTGGGCTGCTCAACATAAATCTCCAGATCATAAGTCAAAATTAATCGTCGAAGTGTAAACATCAAATATTTTGCTTTGTGTTTTAATGCGAAAACAGCGTAGAAACGGTTGATATTTATTTAACTTTCAAGTGCTGAAAGGTGCGCAAGGATTCGCGGGATCTAGTGCCGTAAGATTTGTAAAAATTGATCATGAATAGCGCGTATAAATTACTAAAACGTAAAATTAATGTAATTTTATAACCGTTAAAGATACAAAATATCCAACCTTTCAAACCTTGATATCAACAAAAAAACGTTAATCCTATTGTGTGAGATTCTTGGTATAGTGTAAGATATTAGGTACTAACTAAATTAAGATTTGGTTTGGCTTTATTAAATGAAAGGCTAGTTATAGTGTAGGAGATTCTGCCAAATATTATTTTCAATTTTATTTTATTTCTTAACTCTTATTTTTGTATTACTATTTTAACTGATCCTTTTTTTACCCACTGTTATTTTTTATGTATCCTTTTTTTAGTGATCCTCTTTGTTTGTGTACTTTTGTCAGTCACTCTGACGGATCCCTGAGTGTGAAGCGTGTGTCCCCGTTTACTGTGTGTTAAATTAATATAGTTTTTTTTAATCTGTTTATATCGTCTGTAGCAGTAACACTCTCTACTAAAGTATTATTTATTTGGTAAGAACCATACTTAAGCTACTAGCATTACTAGGTTAAAACCTAGAAATGCAAAATTAATTTATAAATGTTACTTTGTTTACTTTTTTTCGCGCCAAACAGTGTCACGTTTAGTGTTGTGTTGCCAGATTTGCCTTGAAGTTTTCCCAGCATTGGATTGTGCCTGCCGAATTATTTAGTTGCTTAGGATGGAAGACGAATCAGATGCCCCACAAATAAAAAGTAAAACTAAATTAAATGCTGCCAGAAATTAAAAGATGCTCAAAATTATTTCTGTATAGCATGCTATAACATCTTTCACAGATCTTGCCAGGAAAGAATAAAGACTCTCCACGTGATCGAAAGACATAAAGTATTATGCTCAGAATCCTGTAAAAAGAAATTTTACTTGCACTCTGGCGATCAAGAACAATGTGATGATCAAGAACCCAGGAAAGTTATATTGGAGCTTAAAGCTGAACTAGAACAGAAAAATGAGTATATAAATAGATTAAAGAGAAATTCTTCTGTTTTCGAAGAAGAAGCGTTAGAAATCGAAGACAAGTAAATCCGTGAAATCACCAAACAAAAGGAAACTGTAAGAGCGTTAAATAAAAAACTAAGAATTGTTGAAGAACAGATAACCAAAAATACTGCAAAGATTCCAGTCTCAGTGGTAACAAATGTAGCATGTCAAACAAGCTTGGTCACTCACAGTGACATAGCAACCGAGACTGATATCCCAGTGATTGTGTCCAGAGATGTGGTTTGTCAAACAAGTGGCATCAGTAGCAGTGACATGGAAACACAAACTGCTCTCCAAACTATGGAAAAGTCTACCGAAGTAAACCAACTACTCCTGGAGAACATCAACAATGCAGGTCAGGCACCTAATGAGGAGGAGAGTACAAAACAGCATACCTCTAAGTATCAAATATTAATAATTGGAAATAAGCCAGATGTAATCGGTTGTGGCTTACTTTTTAACAAGCACTCCCGATCCAATTTCGATATAAACTGCCAATATACTAACAACTTACTTCTGATGGAGGATATTGTAGCCAGAAACCGGGATCTTAGTGCTAATTTTTCCAAAAATGACTATGTGGTGCTCTTCACTGGTTTTTTAAATGCTACGAAAGGTAAGGCAGTTCCTGTACATTTTATGAACACCTTATTTGAATTATACAGTGGTACTAATTTAATTATTGTCGGACTGTCATATGTACCCGGGAAAAAAGTTTTAAACAACCTTATTTATGAATTTAATAGTAGACTGAAGACATATACACGACACCAGGGTTAATGTTAGGTTCATGACGATGGAAACTCCTGTAAATGGTGTGTCACGTTATGAATACAAGAATATTCTTGTCAATTGTATCTGCTCTGCAATTCGTAATCCAAATAAAGACTTACAGGACCTAGATAAAACATCGCAATTTAGTAAACGCCTAACTAAATTGTTGGGAAAAAGCGACGAGTGGATGCCTAAAATTTCTACGTTTCCAAAAGGCTATCCACCACCTACACTTAACGTCAAGCAAATTAGTTTATCGGAAAGAGCAAGCTATACTGAGGAGGAGTTATTTTGGGCCTTCACAGACATGCATATCGATAAATTTATACAGCGAAATTTCTCGAAGCCACGAAGAGGGATTACAGATCTTCCAGTTGAAAAAATTCCAAGAGAAAATTTTCGCATACCAGTAAGTTTATCGACGAAAAGTTAGTTTGTCCTTCTGTTCCCGTCCCGTTCATGGTAACTAGTCTTAACGACGGTGTCGATGCTAAAAGAAGTAGGGAAAGTGCAAATATAACAAAAACTATTTTTAAAAAGCAACAGACTTGTTTTACTGTTTTAAGCTTAAATGTACGTAGTATAAAAAATAAAATAAATGAGTTAAGTTTGTTATTGAATGAAGTTTGCCCTGAAGTACTATGTCTGAATGAAACATGGTTTACTGTTGATGAGGTTGCTGTGTATTGCCTGGATAACTACAAAATAATAAGTTATTTTTGTCGTGAAAAATATAAAGGGGGGGGCACATCTATATTTAGTCATAATAAATTAGTTGTTAATTGTTTCAATGTAAAGAATACTCAATCAGTAGAAAAACATTGTGAATTTTGCTGTGCTGAAGTTACTTCCAATAATAATTCAATTGTAATAATTAGTATCTATAGGTCTCCCCATGCAGATTTGAATGTATTTTATGACACACTTGATGGTTTGCTGACCGAAATATTTTGTTTAAATAAAAAAATTATTTTGTGTGGGGATTTTAATATAGATTTTTTGACTGAAAGTAGTAGAGACATTGTAAGCTTGTTGACCACTTATGGCATTATCACTCATGTAACTGGGGCTACTAGGGTAGGTACTACAACCGAAACACAAATTGATAATGTTTGTTCTAATATAGAAAAGGCCAATGTCAACTGTATTATAAAAAAATGCCATGTCTCTGATCATTATGCGTTGGTACTTTCAGTTAAGAACTTAAAGGTTAGGACGACAAAAGAGACTGCATTTGGACGCAAATATTATGAGCCAAATTTGAGCAACTTTAGACATCAGGTGTGTAGTGAAACGTGGCAAAATGTGTATGACGCTGAGGATGTGGACAGTAAATATGAGGGTTTTTATGAAAATTTTTATTTTTATTTCGATACAAGTTTTCCTCTATTAAAATCAAATATAAAAATTAATAAATCCAAATACTGGATGACTCCTGAAATGTATGATTGGTCCCAAAAAATCAGAGACTGGTATGATTTATATAAGAGGACTAGAAGTGTAATTATTTTGGAAAAATACAAACAGGAAAAAAAGTCATATAAACACTTTATTAATATTTATCGAATAGCCTACAACGACAATAAAATACAGAACAGTCAGAACAAGGTAAAAACTACCTGGAATTTGCTTAAAAATAACCAAAATTCTGGTGCATCCGATGGGAATATCAGCTTGTTGCAGGATGGCAATCTTGTTGCGGATCCAGAAGCCGTTGCAGAGTTGCTGAACAATCAATTCAGAGTTCTCACAAATTATAACACAAATGGTATCAAGGATAGATTATTTCAAATGGGACGGGCAGAAGCCAAACTTCTAGTATATATTTGTTTCCATATACACCAGACGACATAAAGAGTTTAATTTTTGGAAGTTCCACCTAAGTATTCAACCGGTCTTGATAATATACCTCAATAGTTTTAAAAAGGTTTTGATTTGATCTGCTATCCCCTTACCGATATTATAAATAGCTGCTTTATTCAAGGTAAATT
Organism: Listronotus oregonensis; assembly: GCA_019359885.1. Lineage (NCBI taxonomy): Eukaryota > Metazoa > Arthropoda > Insecta > Coleoptera > Curculionidae > Listronotus > Listronotus oregonensis. The sequence goes on along the minus strand of JAHBCN010004660.1, from coordinate 16,685 downwards.
GCCTTCTCGGTTAAAAGATGCCAAAATTGTCCCTATACATAAAAAAGGTAACAAAAGAGATCCAAATAATTATAGAGCAATCTCACTATTATCAGTACCCTCTAAAGTCATTGAACGTGCAATATATATCAGTTATTGGGTTATTTCTATAGTAATAATATAATTTCAAAAAATCACTTTGGTTTCTTACCTAAAACCTGTCCGCAGGATGCAATATTTAAATCTTTAAATTTAATAATGAAGGAACTTGATAATGGTAGGCAAGTTAGTGGCATATACTTTGACCTATCAAAAGCATTTGATCTAATTAACCATGAATTGCTTCTAAAAAAGTTAGATATTTGCGGCGTAAGAGGTGTTGCTAATGACATAATTCGATCATATCTCAGTAATAGAACCCAAAGGGTATGTATAACTTCCCATAATTCGGGAACTAAAAAGACGTTTTACTCCGAACCTTTACCAGTATCTTCTGGGGTCCCTCAAGGTTCAATTCTGGGCCCGATACTTTTCTTAATTTATGTAAATGAATTGGGTGACTCCCTGGGCTCAGATTTTGTTTTCCAGTTTGCGGACGACACTTCATGTAAGATAAGATAAGATAAGATAATTTATTAATGCCAATATACAATTTGTATTTGCACAGGTCATAAGGTTACACCTAGTCTAGTTAATTACAATCTCTAAAATTAAATTTAAACAACAATACATTCTAAAATCATGGCTAATTACGCTTATAGAAACATTTATCATCACAGCTAAATTTACAGTTACAAGACAAATACGCTACTATTACACTTTAAAAATTCTTGAACACTGTAAAATGCGCATTTACATAGCACTAATTTAATTTTTCCTTGAATTTTTTTACTGGCAATTTTCTCATTTCCAATGGGACCTTATTGAACAGTTTCGCTGCAGCAAATTCTGGCCTCCTTTTGGCTCTTACCTACAGACAGTATGGCAGTACTAAATTACTGCCATGTCTGGTTTTATATGTGTGTGTGTTATTATGGGATATAAATAGATGTTCTCGTTTTTTAATATATATTAAACTTTCTAAAATATAGACAGAGGGAAGAGTTAGAATTGCAAGCTCCTTGAAGGCAGGCCTGCAGTCATCCCTATACCCGATCCCCGAAATTACCCTCACAGCTCTCCTTTGCAGTCGGAAGATAAGGTCCGCAGATGCCGCACCACCCCACGCTACTATGCTGTAGGACATAACGGAATGAAACAGAGCATAATAGGCAGACCTCAAAGTCTCACCCCCCACACATCCAGCCAAGCCCCTCAGCAGAAAGACGCAGCTCCGCAGCCTTCCAGAGATCCTCTCGGTATGAACATTCCAGTTAAGCTTGGAATCCAGATAAACTCCAAGGAATTTAACATCTGTTGGGTTGTTACAACTACTTAGATCCCTTAAAGAGAATACAATTCTTTGTGTCTTATCTTCATTTAGTTTAAGTTTATTAGCGTTAAACCACTCCTTTGCCCTCGACTGAGCACCCCCAGCAGCCTCCTCGACAAAATCAATGTCATTTCCTCGTATGGATAGGGTAGTGTCATCAGCAAAAAGGGTATATTTTGCCTTACTCTCATTAAGAGGAGATCATTAATATAAATCAAAAACAGGACCGGTCCCAAAACCGAACCCTGAGGCACACCAATGTCAACAACCCTCTCTGCTGAAGGCACCCCATCAACCATCACTACTTGACGACGATTATCAAGATACGATTTAAGCAGCAATATACTATTGGTGTTAAAATCATAATAGCGTAGTTTGTCGAGAAGGATGTCGTGGGAGACGCAGTCAAAAGCCTTGCTAAGATCATAAAAGAGTGCCATATCATATTCTAAGTTTTCAAATGAGTCCATTATATCCGAGAGGAGATCCAGGATGCCAAGAACCGTGCCCCTGTCTACTCTAAACCCAAACTGACTCTCTGTGAATAGGTTATTAGTTTCAAAGTGCAGGACAATAGTTTTTGCCATGCACCTCTCTACCACCTTAGATATTATTGGCAGCAGTGATATGGGCCTATAATTTGCTGGATTGTCAATGTCACCTTTCTTAAAAATTGGTATTACTACTGCCCTTTTTAGTGCAGAGGGAAAAATATTGTATTTGAAACACAGATTTATCAGCTTAGTGAGCGGTATAATGATAAGGTTTTTTATTGTTTTTATGAGTTTTACTGAAAGACCATAGATGTCAGTACTATTTTTATTCTTGAGATTGTCAATAATATCTCTGACTGAATTAAAACTCACCTCGGGAAAAGACAATTCAACATCAGGGGTCACCATCGCCTCCATGAATGACAGTGGGTCAGTCTGAGAATCAGGCATGTCCCTGATAATCTTATGTGCAGCCTGAGAAAAGTAATTATTAAAATTATCCGATGACAGTTTTTTACTTTTGTTTTTTGCTTCCGATTTACCTTTATGGCCTTTAATAATTTTCCACATAGATCTTATGGGATTCCTTGATGTAGAGATAAATTTATCATTTGCTTGTTTTTTGTGGTCTTTTATAGCTTGTTTATAAACTTTTTTAAAATTTTTATATGTCAGGTTATTTCCCGGTGTATTATACTGTTTGCACAATTCTCCAAGGAAGCTCAGGTGATTCCTCATGTTTCTTAGTGTGTTGTTGAACCACGGTGTTCCATGTGGCCTATCCTCTCTATCTTGATAGGTCTTTTCTGGAAATGCCTGAAGGTAGGCCTCCTGTAGTCGTGACATAAACACCTCAAACTTATGGTCGACTGAAGTGTTTTCATCGTTAATGAAATCCCATGAGTAGGACTCGATAATGTTATAGAAAGCCAATAACCCCCCCTCAGTAATAGGTCTTAGCGTTTTTTTTTAAATGGTACTTTCCTGCATGGCTCATCAACAGAATGACTCAGCAGCTGACCGGCATGATCCGATAGATTCAGCTCAATTACCCTTGCATTGTCAGAAAATTCATAAAGATATTGTCCAGGCAGGTGCCACACCTTGTACTTTCAGCGATCATTGCTTTGAAACCATAACTGCCTAAAAGATCACAGAGAGAAACAGCGTCTTTCTGATTTGTGCCAAAATGTACATTGAAGTCACCCGCCAACACCACTCTTTTGTTTAAACGAACCCACCGCAGAACGTCCTCAAGTCCCTGCAAGAAAATGTCAAAATTGCCAGTTGGTGACCTATAAATAACAATTACTACTATATTATATGGTTTTATGACTACGGAAGATAACTCTATACATTTTTCTTTATTTATTTTCGAAAAAGTATCTATTTTACTGAAATCCAGATTCTGATTCAGAAGTATCACTGTTCCTCCTCCCCTGCTCTCCTGTCGAGCAGAAAAGGCACCAATCTTGTAACCGGGTAAGCCGAAAACAGACATCTCGTCATCCACCAGCCAGTGTTCCGTAAGCAAAATGATATCCATATCCCCACCAATGAGACTGGCCTCAAGCCTATGTATTTTATTTCGAACTGATTGAACATTGTAGTGCAGTATGTTAAGGTAATGATTTACCTTACTGTATTGATCAATTACCTTGTTACCCTCGGTCCTTCTGCATGCATTGCCATCTGGCAATACCTGGTTCCCCCTTCTTGGCTTGATTAAGAAAAATTTTAATTTTTCTCAGAATCACTAGAGCCTTCAGCTCGCCTTATATAAAACTTTCTCAGCTCTACTCCTTTAGGCCAAATGTGAGGTTAAGTAACTTTGTCCTTTGAGCTGCACTTCACAGTAATTTTAAATGACAAGTTTTTACCTTTTACTGCAACTGACTTACGCTCAGATCATCTATATCTGGACAGTCATAGTTGAGCCCAACATACCAGCTGCCTCAATTAAATCTAGTAAAATAGTATCAAGAATGAATACTTGGTGTAAGGATAATTGTCTGGAACTAAATACTAAAAAAACCTGTATAGTAAGTTATAAAAACCAAAACCAGTCAATATACGTTAACTTAACAGGCAAAACAGTCCCTCAGGTGGATAAAACAAAGTTTTTGGGTGTAACAATGGACCAGCACTTATCATGGAAGGATCATATAGATGATGTAGTAAAAAAGATTAATAAGGCATGTTACGTAATAAGGTATCTCCGATATCAAGTAAGTGTAGAAAGCCTTCAGGTTTATTATTTTGCTTATGTTCAGTCGGCAATACAGTACAGTATTTTGTTTTGGTTTAATTCTGTAGATTCTCGAAGAGTGTTCATTTCGCAAAAACGTGTTGTAAGATTAATGCTTGGTATTTCTGCTAGGGAGTCGTGCAGACCACATTTTAAGTCACTACGAATACTACCGGTTCCTTGTTTATATATTTTGAGTATTTGTTTGTTTGCAAGAAACAATTTACATGAATTCTCTAAAAATGATGATTTTTACAAGAACATGACTACAAGAGGCCACGGCAATCTAAGCATACCTCATCACAGAATTAGAATGTATGAAAAGAGTCCCTACCTTAATTGTATTAAGATCTTTAATGCACTGCCGCATAACATTAAGATGATAACCAGCGAGAAATTGTTTAAGAATAAAGTAAGGATTTTTTTATTAGAAAACATATTATTTATTCTCTAGATGAATACCTTAATTTGTAAAGCGATGTCCTTTTTTTTTTTTTTATATATATATATATATATATATATATATATATATATATATATATATATATATATATATATATATATATATATATATATATATATATATATATATATATATATATATATATATATATATATTTGTTTGTCTTGACTGTAATTTTTAATTATGTATTTATATAATGTAGGAATGTGAAGAAGTATGAATGAGTGTCAATGCGCGAGCCAGGATGAATAAATGAGTATGCATGTATTTACTTTTTAACTAGTATTGTAAGAAAACATTTGACGTTGTAATGTTTCACTTTAAAACCCATGACAATAAAAGCATTATTATTATTATTATTATTATTATTATTATTATTATTATTATTATTATAAGACCTTACCACATTTAAGAGGGACTGGGTGACAGCTGATTTTTTATCAAAAAATCAATAATGAAATCATCATTAAGAACAATCTTTAAATTTACGGGCAATCCAAATAATAGTTGCTTTAACTCAAAGAAAAATATTAACATTACAAGAAGGTCTGTAGATACATAAAATAAAACAACGTGTATAATATGACAATATATAATATGACCAATGGTTAAATTTCTTCTAAGTGAGGGTCAGATCATGTTATGGCAGTTAAATTTACTTTAGATTTCTTGATAAAATGTTATGTGGTCTATCCAAATATGAAAATTCTTCTGCTCTGCCCTTCAGGCTGTTCTGGGTCAAATGCCATTTAAGAAAAAGGGTGATCTCTCAAAAGGTTTTTCTCTAAAAGTAACTATTTGTTTTAGGAACCTGATAAATTAATGGCTGTTTTTGGAGTGGCCTCAAATATAGTCGACCAAATATTTTTGCCTCTTGAAAAAGTAACTTGGTTTGCCAAACATAAATTATTAACAGGAATTAACGATAGCAAATGGGTTACTGCTAGTTCAGCATGTTGGGTTCTTACATCATATATTAATATTCTTAAGTAAGTAATATTTTACCCAGTTTTAATGTAAATTAATGATTGGATCCATCAAATCTTTGTTTTAAAAGAGTTATGCTTAATGGTTGCATTTTAAAAATATTAAGCAGATTTTGTAAAACAAGGTCCATAAAAAAAATTTGAAATTTTTTGGTGATTTAAGGCTGTAGTTCAGTGAAAAATGAACGTATCGACAATCTAAAAAAGCATTTTGAAGCTTTGATTCTAATTTTAAGATCTTTAGGCCAAAAATTTTTTCGTCGCGATTGTTAAGTAATCCAAAGAAACAGCGCGCAAAAGAATTTTTCTAAATTTTGTTCTATTTTCTTTTGACTTCAGGATTATGGATTTTTTTTAGCTAGACCATCATATGGGTTGGATTGCCTGTTTATCCAGCTTCAATTTTTTTTAATCTTCTGTAAATCCATTTCTCGCAGATATATCGAATTTTGAATGAAAAACTACAATTTGGCTTCAACCTCCGATATCTCAGCAACCAATGGTCTTAAAGAGAATCGGAGGGCAGTTTCGGAATCTTAAATAAATTTTCTACAAAAAACTGTTAGGATCCTTAATTTTTTTAAATCTTAACATGAACTTGAAATAAGTTATCTGTGCAACTGCGAACTTTGGTGATATGACTAATGTTGAGCATGATTTTCCACTTCGATATACCCACAACAACCCTGTAAAATTTTAATTTGATCTAGTCAACGGTTTTTTTATCAAGCAATCAAACTTAAAAAAAATTAACGGACCATGTTTTTGGACCCTAAATGTTTCACAATCATGTTAAAAATTAAGAAAAAAGTTTCGAATTTTTTTGACATTTTAACAGCAAGCAACGATAAAATTTGAAAAAAAAAATTGGAAAATAATTCCATTTTTTTTTGGAAACGCTTTCAAAAATTTGAGACAACATGATGTTTTATCATTTTTAACTCAATTCAGCTTTTGCAACAAAAAAGTTGATGACCTAAACCGAATTTCAGCAGAGTGTCTCCATCGGTCAAATAAGCACCATTTCGGTCGCTTTGGTTTGCGCTATTTTGTCCAAAAAGAGTAATTAAGGGATCTTCTTCGATGGTGCAGTGGGTATATCACCCTCACTACATCGTCGTACTCGTCTCCCTGCATTAGCTAGCTCTCAACTGCATAAAAAATGATTTAGACATGATTAGAAAAAAAAAGAACATCGAACATTTTTCGAATCTTTTTGCAAATTTTATCGTTGCTTGTTGTTAAAATGTCGAAAAAAATTTGTTTTTATTGTTAACATGATTGTGATATGTTTAGGGTCCAAAAAGCTGGTCCTTTAATTTCTTCGAAAGTTTAATTGCTTGAAAAAAAAAACTTTGGCTAAATCAAATTGAAATTTTACAGGGTTGTCGTGGGTTTATCGAACTGGAAAAGTTATGCTCAACATTACTTCTATCACTAAAATTCGCAGTTGTGCAGATAATTTTGTAAAAAACCGTAAATTACTTGTTTTTTTTTCAAGATCATAAATCAAGAATTAAAAAAAAATAAATTTAACGATCCTAACAGTTTTTTTGTAGAAACTTTATTTCAGATTCCGAAACTGTCCTCCGATTCTCTGTATTACGACTGGTTGCTGAGATATCGGCGGTTGAATGCAATAGAGTCCTTTCCTCCTTTCATTTAAAATTTGATGTCTCTGCTAGAAATGGACTTACAGGAAATTAAAAAAAAAGTAAATTAAAGCTGGATAAACGGGCAATCCAACCCATATGAGGGTCTAGCTAAAAAAAAATCCACAATGGTGGGCACAAAAGAAAAAAAAAATAGAAAATTTCTTTTGCGCGCTTTTTCTTTGGATTACGTAACAATTGCGACTCCAAAAAAATTTTTGTCCGAAAGATCTAAAAACTAGAATCTGAAAGCTTAAAAATGCTTTTTTATCGTCGATATGACCATTTTTAGGCTTGCGTTGTTTAGAACAGGGTCAATTTAACATTATTTTAAAAATTCCAAAGTATCCCGATTTTTTTTTAATTTGAACTATTATGGAGAAAATAAAATTTTCTATTGGAATAGGACCTTAAAAAAACCTTTTTGTTGTAAAATAAATGCAAAAAAAAATTAAAAGAATTTAAAAATGGCGTTTTTCCTATTTTTCTTTTGTATCTATTTATTTTTATGTTTTTAAACAAAAAAGATTTTTATTGAAAAAAAAGTTGTCCTATAACGTTATTTTAATAATAAAACATAGTTTATTTTTAAGTACGGCAATAGAAAGGAGTTTATAGTTCACGAAATGAAGTTCAAAAAATGGCAAAACCTCGCAATTTTTTTGTCCTGCATCGATTTGCGTAAAAATGTGGAATTAGGCTCATTTTACCCTCTACTTTAAATTCTATATCATGCCGATGGGCGCTGTTTGTTTTTAAGCGTGAAAACTACCCCCAATTTTCAAAACCTATAAAATATCATTTTAAACCTTAAAATGGGTAAAATTTGGTTTGGATTAGTTGAATAATGATTGTTTTATGCTTTGAAATACAATTTCAGAATATTTCAAGGCTCAAAAATCAACCCTTGTTAGAGCTTAAAGTAAAAAAAATATGTTTACCCTAAAAAAATACTAATTTATCATAGTGATTTAATTTTAAAATGCTGTTGCTTAAAATATGTACTTATTTCATTTTGCACCTTTTCAACCCTCATAAATTAACCCCTATTATAGCTAAGTTTAAATTTCAAACGTGTAGCGCACGAGGACTGCGAAGTATACCTGTTATGTAGATTATTATGCTAGAGGGCTATTTGAATTTTTGGAAAAAAATGATTTGTTTTTTAAACATAGCTCCTTCATTTTAATGATAGAAAGTTTTTTTAAAAATGATTTTGTAGAGCTACAAGGCAATGTGAATTAAATTTCTTTAAATCCTTTAGTTTTGAAAGGGGGTGAGTTTAAAGGGCTCGAATAAGGTGGTGCTCGCTCGTAAATAGAGGCTTTAAACGGCCATATCTCGCCAAATATTTATTGTACAGAAAATCCATGAAAAGGAAAAGTATGGTAATTAAAAAAGCTACAATTAGGTACTCTAGCATTTTTTTCGTATCTCCAGTATTTTTGGAGTTATTTTGAAGAAAAGGACTTTTTTACGAAATTGCGAAAAATCGTCTTTCACTTTAGGCTCCATTCTTTTTAAAATTAAGCATTTTAAATTGCTTAAACTTCTAGGATGTATTGATAATACCTATATACATATAGAGAACCCTTGAATGGCAAAGATCAATTTTTATTAGGAGTGTAATTAGGGGGTTGTTTTCACAGATTTTTTCGTTGAAAAAAGTAGGGACCGACCTTATTTTTATCATAACTCGCATAATTTTCATTCTAGATACTTAAAAAAAAAGGTCTAATTAAATACTTTAGTAGTTAATTAGACTATAATTAGTTATAAGTTTTCCTTAAAAAATGCAAAATTTTCCAGCTATTTGACTTTGAATCTTTTTAGAACAAATTTAGCATTTGACGAACAAAAGCTAACCATTAACAAGCCGTAGCTCGGTCTGTATTGGTTGTAAAATACTTTTATAGCTGACCTTTCCTTTTTTTCTGCGTAATCAGAAACATAATTACCAACTGCCATATTTACAACTTCAAAAATGACAATTTTTCTATATAAACTTTCATCCCCCCAAGGGGTGTAATTTCAAAAATGTCAAAACAAATAATTTTTAATCGTAATTAATAACCTACATAACAATTTTTATACTTTTAAATCCAGAAATGACGCACACAAACTTCAAATCGGTCCTGTAGTTTCAAAGCAATGCAAACAATCAAATTTTTCCTCTTTATAATATTAGTATACCTAGATGAATTAAAAAACATTAAAACAAAACAGTATTTTTCTACAACTACAACTACAACAAGTAATAGGACAAACAATCAAACTATGGTGGGGTTTAACTTCCCGGCTCTAAAGATTTTTTAGAACATTTTCTTTTCACCTCTCTTTTTTCAGAATCAGAATCCGACTCGGAAGAATGTTTTGATGTCAATTGCACTTGCCATACTCATACTTACCTAATCATATTAAATTATTTTTTAAGAGGCAAAGTAGCGATAGTTACCGCCGACAACCGGTAGAACCAGCATCTAGTAAGTTTGGCAATTTGCTCTCACATAAGCTATGTGACGTTGCGATAATAATAATTTGGTTTTTGCTGATGCAAGCAAGTAACGTTAGTTATGCACCGCCGAATTTAACGTCTGTCGAATTCAATGTTATGCGGGGACAAAATTTTAAATAATATTAAAATTTATTGCAATAAAGGTGTACTGTTTTGTTTTAACATACTTCAAATCCTGCTTGAGTTTTATGGCTTTGCCGCAAGACAAGCACCTCCTGGTTTAGCGCCCGAGCTACCCGTCGAAGTGGGTTACACCCTGAAGTCATAGCTATTCTTATTTGCTGCAGTCTTAGATTTATCCAAGGGTGATAGACTTACAGGAGTGCTCGATTTTTAATATTTGTCCGCAGATATAGATTATGTTTGTGACGACACTGTTTTGCCCAGAAGGTAGATTTATTTTATTAATTTTTGTTAAATATTCAACTTTTAAAAACTAATTTGGATGGACACCTACTATTAGATCTGTATTGTATAGAGAACCCGCGTGACCTTGCTGATTATGCACTAGTGCTCACGGTGGCAAAATTTAGCATTTAGTGTTTGTGAGAAATTGAATTTTATACTGATCGCTATAGTAATTATAAATTAATTATTAAAATAAAAAATATTAAACATTGTAATTATAAAGAGTGGATTTAAAAAAATATGTCCTGGATTTACGAGTATCATCTGGGCTAAAGAAATAATAAAATTAATATTATAATAAATACAGTGTGTACATAATGTTCGGAACAAATTCATTATTTGCTTAAGCAAAAAAAAAATCCTTGAACACCTAAATAATAATGTTAATTTAAAATATAAATATACAGGTGACTCATGTAGTAGATATGACGTCATACACAATTTTTTTTTAATGGAGATCCCAATATTTTATTGCAGATATTTAATCTTCCAGAAGAGCTATTTTTAAAAACATAAAACACCTTTGGTTTTAGATGGCAGGTTAGTGGTTACAGGGTAGTAAAAAATTGTATACATAATGTATAGAACAAATTTATTATTTGGCAAAGCAAAAAAACATTGAACATTTTTTCGAACACGTAAGGAACACGCCCAGTATTAGGCATTTTATTACATAAAATACAAATATACAGGGTGCCTCGTGTGGAAGATATGATGTCATCGACGATTTTTTTAAATTGAAACCCTCATATTTTATTGCAGCTTTATAACCTCCCAAAAGGGCTGATTTCAAAAAATAAAAAAATCGTATGACTTTAATTGACAGTTTTGCAGGTACAGGGTCTTAATTTTTGTTTTTTGCTATTTTCTTACATTTTGTGTAAATGAATGTCAGCAATACTTGAAAACACTTTTTAATATCTGTCTTGTAACTATGGTAATGCTTGTTATGCTGACAAAATAATATTTTTTGTTAAGTATTTAAGTTTATCTACATCGCAAAGGATAGAAATCATTATGTACACAATGCTTTAACACTCTGTAACTACGAAATTGCCACCTTAAACCATAAATATTTTATGTTTTTAAAATCGGCTCTTCTTGGAGATCAAAATCATTTTGTACAAAATGCTTTAACACCCTGTAACTACGAAATTGCCACATAAAACCATAAATATTTTATGTTTTTAAAATCGGCTCTTCTTGGAGATTATAAATCTGCACTAAAATATGGCAGTTTTTGATTTAAAAATCATTAATGTTACATCTACTAAATGAGACACCCTGTATATTTATTTACACACTGTGTATTTATTGTCAACGCATATAAAGTTACTTAATATGATTCACTGCTTTTATTTACTTTTATCAACATTCTATTAAATAAGGTTTTGATGGAAACGACTAAAATGTTTAAATTTGACTCAGTTTTACTGTATTATGACACAACACAACAACCGGTGTTACCAGATCTTGGCATAACTTTCTTAATAATATTTATTGTTTTAATAAGTTATTGTAATATACATTTATGTATAAAATTTGTAAAGATTACAAAGAAATAATAAATAAAGAATTACATGATTCGTAAGTCAGTATTGATATGCCTGTTTATAAACAGCTCGTCATCACCTACGAACTTACAAAACTAACGAGAGAGGCGCCAACAGTTCTTACCCAGGTTCTCTATACCATTTGATAAAATTAAGACCTTACACTACTTGTAAACAAAACAAAAGGCAAAACGATTACGTCACAAATATCGAATTGACATTTAAATTTGGCGTATATGGGGTTAAATGGGATCGAGCACTCATTGTTAAGTTTCCCACCCTTGCATTTATCGGCCTCTAGAGCCTTTCAGGATTAGGACCTTTAAAAAAAAAATAAAACATCCGTTGTGCGGACATGTAATCTTGTCGATTTTCACAATTTTAGACGTTGTGACTTATTTAACAATGCCTTACACAGCACGGACTTAACTTTTTGTAATTAAACTATACAGTGATATTTAAACTAACTAGTTGTCACTATGGTAATGAAATTTTCTGTGTGTCATTATTTAATACAAACCTAATGTCATCTGGCATGGATCGACAACACTTCTTTTAACACCATTTATATTTTTTAGGTCTCTACGATACTTACTTTTGTTGGAGAGACACAAAGGCTGTATAGACAAAATTAGCAGGTAATTTGGTTAATGTTTTAAAAAAATATGCAGAGCCGTCTTAACTTTTATATCTCCTTTGGTGTAAACGTAATTATAATTTAACATAAAATAATCCTTATTTTTTGTTTAGGTACTGGCCGGCATCGCCTTGATAACCTTGCAGTCAGACCTGTACCAAATGTATACCTAACCGAATTTATTATGTGGCAGTACCCAATTAGGTTTTTGCCAGCTCTCCCCTTTTCAGACACAGCTTTTCGGGGCTTTGTATATGGAAAAACTGGATGTCGAGCTCGAAACCACCAGAAATTCCAGAAAATTTTCACAAACTAAAAAACGTTTACAATGTCAATGGTTATGAATGGCACAAACAATTGCGATCCGACCAAGAACTGCTACTGGTATTACGTGTAACCACTTTCTGTCAGTACTGTCACTCGTGCGTCGGCCCCTCAGAAACGGACAGGTATAGGAATCTTCGTTCGCAGCGCTTAGCCCCAGAAGAAAGACTCCATCGTTTGGCGGGGGTCTCTCCTTCATCCTATCAACTGAAAACAGTTAATACGGCTCCCTCAAACGCGTTCCCGGAAAAAACTTTTAGTTTTTTAAAGGTAAACTTTACTGATCGAAGGTCAAAACAAATTATTTACCCGCACGGAATCATGTTAATTAAAGCTTCTTTATTTCCTGCAGAAAAAGGCAGTCTCTTGACGGTGGCTGCTACTTTAACAGCGCCGTACCGTCAGCATTGGTTCACCATATCAGGCTTAGCTAAAGGCCGAGAAACTTTTCAGGGTAGTTTACACCCTTAAGACATAGCTTCCCTTATCTGATGTGTTTCAAGCATCAAATTTTGGCGACATACCGCGTTGAACATTGTTAGGACAGTTAACATACCGGTTTATTTTCGCGAGAAGCGGTAACGTAGGGGAAGGTGTTCTGACGTCAGTATCTGCGTCATTACTTTGTACCCAGTATCTACCGCTATCGCCACTAGTTAGGAGGAGCGTTAATAATGGTTATGTCAAGTTTCAATTTAAAATATTGGAGGATTCGCGGCTTTTCTATTGTTTTGGTTCTTGTGATGTTTTTTTTGCTACGGTTTTACAACTATTTGGATTGCAGATATTTGGGTTTATTAGTTAATTTCCAAATTGATTAATTAGTGCAATTATATTTAAATCATAAAGGAAAAATTTACTTGTTATAGTTGACTTGGAAACAGCTAATATCTTATTAAATGAAAAATATATTTCGTTTCTTAACTCTCCAAAGACCTCACATTTAAATTTAAAATTAAAAGTGTATTAAACGATTAGTATGTAAGTTGACATACGTAAACCGTTTCGTTTTTGCGAGGATAGGCGGATTAAACACGGTTAGAATGGTGGGGGAAAGAACTGCTATCAACCAGTAGTTAAAAACGGTAAGTCGCGAAAAAATCCATAAGGTTTTATGACCTCTAAAGCCTCCCAGGAACACGAATAATCTTCATATACGTTTCATCTTTATATAATTCACATCTAAGTACTCTGTAATGCATCCCTACGCGTTAGATATCGATGTCTTCTTTTGATTTTCACGAGTTTGCACTTTGACTACCACGTACGATTCAGAAGAAAGGGGGTTAGAAATCACCCTAAAACGCTGAAAACGCAATTCTAGATGGCAGGGTAGTTTTCCATTGGTCTTTGAGAATTTTTTCCGCGCCTTCAGAGTTCGTCTCGCGGAGAAAGCTTTGTAGCCTCCAAAACGGGTGTTGACTGTTCAAAAACGGAAGTTTTGACTGGACGCTGTTTTCTTATGCTTTATAACTGATAAGATTATTTTACGCAATCAGGGCTATGGGTATAAATATTTTAATTTAGGTACGATTGGTGTTTGTAATCTTCTGTTTGCAAATAACTATTATATATTATAAACATCAGTATAATTTTTAAAAATGTAGTATTATTGTACTCTTATCTGTATATCATGTAAAAAAATTAACTAAGTTTAAAAATCTGTTCTATTTTTCGTAAGTGTTTATTTTAAAGGCGTTGGGTTATAATGTCATTTTGAACGCAAGATAATCTCTCTAAAAATCGCTATTACTCCTTATTTGGGGGTAGTCAATACAATCTTTGTTAAATTTTCCTTTAAAAAAACGGATACCTCATATATTCGGCGTATCCCTTTCACAATAAAGGAAAGCTGTACTCTGTACTGGCGGTAAGAAGAGCCGGTGGCTAACCGGGAATTCTGACTGCCAATTTATAAACTTGGCGTTTTGTTGACGTTGCCATTTCGCTGCAGTTGACGCTTAAACGACAACTGAATTGCAAGCCAACTGCAGCGACGGAGTTTATAAATGATTACATTAAACGCCATAAGTTTAACTTACGAACTGGAACTGCAACAGTAGCGAGAACGGAAACGTCTAGTGTATAAGTTGACCGTTCGCTCCGCCCACTGAACGACGTTTCCTTGTGGAAACTAACTTGCCCTCTAAAATGCACAGTCTATCCCTTTTTTTATGTTATGTGGAGGCAATCACTTTACTTTTTTACAACCTTTAATTTATTTATATTTATCAGTCAGTAAATTTACAGACCAGGTTTGATTTACTCTCTACACCGTTCACAATATCGGAGATATTCAGTTAAAATGGCTTTAAACTTTTCTTTTTCTTTATGAATATCAACTTTAAATTCTAATTTATTTTAGTATATCGCCTGAGAAACTTCATAATTTACGAATATTTCACATGTGGACAGCAGCTCGAGCAGTGATGGATTTTATACATTCTGTCAACACGCTACCTCCGGGATTTCTGTGGTCATCTAAAATAAAACCTTTGCCTATAAATTTGATAGCCACCACCTCATCACTTATAGGATTATATTTAATTGTTTATAAGAGATGGTTAAAGTAAACTGTTTTTTGGTGATTGTTATTTTTATATCATAGGTATAAATTGTTAAATAAAAGGATAATTAAAAACCTTCTTTTAATTAAAAAAAAAAACAAATCAGTTGGCTATTGTAATGCGTAGATACCAAGGACGTGTGAAGGTTAATGAAAGTCCGATACTATGGCCTATTCGACCAAAAAATGTCCGGCCCACTATGAAAATAACTGTCATGAGTGGACCCCTACAATTCTGCGCAGTAACAAAATTCCACGAAATTTTGTAATGTGTTGCCTACCTACACACTGATAAATCAGTATGTAGGGAGGCTACACATTATAGTTTTGACAGAAGCGGAATCCCGTTTTCGTGTGCGACGGCGCGGCATTTATGAAACCATACCCGCGCTGTGCCGTTGTCGTCTCATCAACCCTTCCAAGCGAATTACATGTTTCGTTGTCGTTTGCGCCGTTTTAATTTTGATTGTTTTGCCTTGTGTGATTTTATTTTGTGGTTGCAGAAGTTTTTTGGATTGATAAAAACCTTCTGATTTTAGTGATTGGTGTTTATTGAATTGTGACTATAATTTTGTGTTTATTGTTTGCTACTTACAATATCGTAACAAAATGCCTGAGGGTTGTATGGTTTTGTCTTGCAAATCCAAGGGTAACATACCCGGAATACCCCTGATTTAGAAAACAAGCGCAAGTCAATGCAAATATCACTTTAACAAGACCTTTAACTAATCTTGAATTGGGGATTTAAAAATATTGTCCAGTTTAAGGCTCCAAGACGCAGTCATATTCGGTGTCGCCAAAAAAAGTTATTTAGTTATTTTGGCGTTATATACTTTTAATAATAACCTTAACTGGCACAAACACATTATATCCATAGCCTTAGCTACTTTAAAAAAGCTTAGATCCTTGCTGATTTTGATGATTTTTTGCATACAGAGGGCATGATTACAAATATAAAGTAAGTTTTTGTCGACACCGTTTTATTTATCAGATATCGATCCTTAAATATGATAATTAGATTAAACTCATTTACACTATCTCGCCTCTCTTTTATCACAAAACTGGTGATAAGTACATGAAACTATCATACAATGTTTGAAATTTATTTCAAAAAATCTTGTTTTCAATTATTTCAATAGAATTTTTGGTAAAAATACAAAACTTCCAAAAATATCGGCCATTTAAATTAAATAGAAGGATGTGAAGTGGCGCCATCTATTTTTTCCATATTAAATCAGATAATATAAAATACAATATTACACAACAATTTTAAATATTCTATAATAGTATCGTTTAATAATCTACAATGTTGTACAAAAAATTTAAAAAAAGTAAGTGAAAGTATAGTTAGTTTGAATTTGACATTTGAGATGTTAACTTTATACATGGTAACAAAGAATTATGGAAGTCCGGACCTGACCTACTATT
>JAHBCN010004659.1:0-61894 GCA_019359885.1 Listronotus oregonensis | reverse complement strand
TTCCTCTTTTTAATCACCCTCTCAATAATTTTATACACTCTGTATTTTAAAAGTAAGTTAAAATAATTTTTAAAATTGTAACATATTTATTATAGCAAATTTTTGCCATTTTTAAGAAATGTCTTATTAGACAAATGCTATTTAGACAGATGCAATATTTGATGCCTTTTAACTAATAATATTTTAAAGAAAATGTTACATTTAAAAGATCTTATTTTAAAACATGTTGTAATTGACAGGTGCTATATTTGAAAGAAAATGTTTTTGACAAATGTCAAATGCTTTTTTCAATAAATAATATTTGGGCACATATAATTTTGACAGTTTTAATGTTTGATATATTATATCATTACTGCTTGTGTTGTCGACGCGTTATTTTTTTACTAAATTTGTTAATTCTTAGTTTAATTACTTACGATAATAATGAATCAAAAACTTTACAGTAAGTGCCTTGTTTGCCAAACAAAAAGTGTTGTTCTTTTTGGATGGCTTATAAATTTAAAAGATTACCATCTCAGCGACGAAGTCTTTAATACAGATTTTCAAATACACCGTCATACATTAAAAGATGTATTATTTTAGGCGCCATTTTTTCCTTTGGAAGCCGTCTTGATTACAACCGGAGGCAGTGAAGTCTTCTTGGCCTAATATCCAATTTTCTTTTATACCAATCCTCCCATTAGTCTTGTTCCTTCAGGTCTGTATAACCCCGAGACTGGTTGGTTGATGTATTTCTGTGGGCTTATTTTCGGTTGCCCTAATAATGCCTGTCTTTATGATTCAACGATTCACATTCGCACAGGATATGGTGGGCTGTTTTGCCCCCTCGTCGCAGATTCTACAACTTGAGTCCCCATTGTTATGAGCTTATCTTGTATATGTGTCCTTTTAGGTTATCGTGCCCTGTTAGCAGCCTTACTGTTAGTTGAAGTATTTTCCTGCTTTGTCTAAGTAGTTCTTCTTTCGTTCTTTTGGATCGACCCTTTATGAAGCCTTTTCCATGTCTTATTCTACTGATGCTTCCAAGTATTCCTCGTATTTGTTTCGGATCCATATCCTGGTTTGCCCTCGTGCTGTGGTTTTTGTCATTTCAAGGGCAGGTACTGGTCCAAAGTATGGTGTGGATGATCCCCGTCCCGCAAGATCATCGACTTTTTCGTTGCCTTCTATTCCTGAATGTCCTGGTACCCACAGGAGGCACCATCTTAAAATTTATTATAAGTTTTATATTTGATGATATATGCATTAATAAAAATAAAAAAAATAATAAAAAAAAAAACATGTTTGCTTATATTTATTTCTGGAGCTTCTGAGCCAGCGTGATGGGTAAGGTAACGTAATACTAAAAATTAGGTCAAAATAGTTTTCCCCCTTATTTATGATGACACTTTATAAAACTACTCAAGTTAAATTTTGTCAAAATATTTTTTGTTAATGATTAAAAAAACATGTGCTATTGCTTAATGAGAGATTTCTTGACCAAAAATAATATTAATGTAAGTAATATAATATATATATATATATATATATATATATATATAAAATAATATATATATATATATAAAATATAATAATATATATATATATATATATATATATATATATATATATATATATATATATATATATATATATATATATATATATATATATATATATATATATATATATATATATATATATATATATATATATATATATATATATATATATATATATATATATATATATATATATATATATATATATATTGGAACATTTCACGTCAAACAGATCATCGGCGCCCTCAAAATTAGAAAAGGACATTCGAAAGCCATGTGGTATTTTTTTTAAATTAAACATGGTGGCTCCAATATGGCGGTCGGAACCCGGAGAAAAATCAAGTGTCCAGTAATAAAAGCTTGTAGAAATAAAACTTTGCAAACAATCGGGTCCAATTTCGAGTGAAATGACAGTTAATGGAGTTTCCTAAAAAGCTGGCGCGGTAGGTTGTCAAAATCCAATATGGCGGTTTAAAATCCAATATGGTGACCGCATTTTTAAAAATCGGCCGAATTGTATCAAATTTGGTATAGGGGATTTTTAGGGTTTCTGAGACAAAATTCGACCCGATCGGTTGCAAATTTTTATTTTTGCAAGCTTTTTCACTGGGCAACCCATTTTTCCAGCTTCCGACCGCCATATTAAAAAACCCCAAATAAAATATATATATATATATATATATATATATATATATATATATATATATATATATATATATATATATATATATATATATATATATATATATATATATATATATATATATATATAAATATATATTTTGGAGAGCCGTTAGATTTACCGAGTAAAGTCAAGCACGTCTTTTAATGTAAAATTAAACATGCAATATGAATCATGTACCAAATTATTAGTAATATTATTATCAAACAATTTACGACGAAATAATGGTAGAAAATTAAATAAAATTGACTAAAGCTTCATTACTGGTCCATGGGCTTATGATCAGGAGGTGTATCTCGGTCAATGCTCTGCCAAGTTTTAATCAATTTGAAAAACTTGGTTTGAAGACAAATATCAAATCTCTATTTTTGTTACACCCTGTATCCTTAAAAAAAGCCTTTTCTGGACCTTTTTTTAAATATTTTTGTCCTATTTTTAGTAACGGAAACTCCCCTGCACATATTTTTTTAAATCACCCTATATATTTTTTTAAATGCATACCCAAATGCCTTGCTTTATGTCGCATATCATGTGTATTAATATCATTTTTGTTGCGCATTTAGGTGCCTAACAACATGCCGTTTAGAAAGTTTGTAAAATTCCGAGTAATTCCGGAAATATCCGAAAAAAAACTAAAATTTGCCGATTTCGTTTTTATTTTTTTCTGACGTTATATAAAGAGATGTGGAAAAACAAACGACACTTTCTTGTGGCCACTTTTTAAGTTTAAAAAGGTTAAAAGTTTTTTCCGAGACGTTTTTTTTCTTTAAAATCATCAACTTTTTTTTTTTAAATACGGCACTCAATTATTTATTGCATTTTTTAAAAAGAGTTATAATCCCAATTACAATGATGTAAAACACTTTATGTTTTTCTTTAAAATAAATATATTTTTCATAAAAGACAATGAGTTAGACAAGGAACGCACATCATTTCTTATAGGTGCGTTCCATATTTGTTAATAAATATTAAGAGTTATACATTTTTGTAATTGGGATAATAAGGGGTTCAAAAAAATTAAATAAAAAACTCAGGTCCGTATTTAAAAAAATAAAGTTGATGATGGTTTAACGAAAACAAAACATCGTGCGAAAAATCTTTTAATGCTGTATCTTTTGTTTTGCCATATCTCTTTAAATAACGTCAGAGAAGTACTCGGAATTTTGCAACTTTCTAAAGTGGACATGGTTAGTTACGTAAATACACAACTTTGCCATAATTTAACCGACTTCGTATCTCTTACGGTTTCCGAGATTTCCATGCATGCACTCGAATCTGTGGCACCCTGTATAGAAAGTCAAACTTTTAATTTTGTTTTCGTTCTTTCGGTAATAATTTCTTAACTAAAATACAATAGCGTCTCTATAAATGTATAATTAAAACGACGCACTTTAGACCATGCATATATTTGAATTTTTTATTTTTTTATTTTGACGAGTACTATCTCCCTTTAAAATATCTGCATGACATTAATTAACACCCTGTATATATTTACATATACAACACCCTACTCTGATAATATGTAGTTATAAAAAAGTAATATTAAAAAAAATTGCTTTGCTATTTTCTTTCGGACTTACTTCATATGGTATCGCCCACTATAATACATGTTTACTAAATAAGTTATTAGATTTATTTTTCACCCTGCCTAAAAATAATAAAGAATAACCAAAATAGTACCATAACCTAAAGTCCTATTTATAAAAAAATAGGTAAGTATGGCAAAGCCGAGCCGTGCATTGTTGTGTATAAATAGAAGTCACCCAGCGTTCACGGACCGCTTCCACAAAAACTTTGAAACTTAACCTTTCATATTATTTTTCCTCACAAATTCCCAAGCGAGTATTTCCCTGGCACTGACAACAAAATTTATACCAAACATAATGCCGATTGGTTTCATTAAAATGTTTTCCGTAACCGCTTCTGTTAAGAAAAGACCGAGGAAAATGCTTTTCGAGGAAATGTAAATATTTATTATTCACTGTTTCCATAAAATGAGGTGAAAAAAAATGATTAATTTTAGCGGGGGTGCCCAACTTTAAAATGACGTTTACAGTTAATCATTTTAAAATTTGCTTTTTTATACAAAAAGGGGGGTTTTTAATTTTTTAAAGGGAAAAAGCGATATTATTAACCGCCTAAAACAAACATATGACGAAAAAAAAAAAAAGCTATTTGTGTTATAGGTACACGGTTTTAATTTATTTTTAAACCCACTTAAAAATACCAAAAAAAAAAAAAAAAATTCTTCCATAAAAGTTTAAAATTTTTTCCTTTTTTTTTTTTTGGGGCATAACCAAAGGAACAAATGAACATCAAAAAGTTAGGTACAAAAAAAGAGGTTTAAATTATTTTTAATAAAACACCATGTATATTCTATATGACTATTTATCCTTTTTTTTTAAATTTTGTTTAGCCATTTAAAAATATTCGGGGGTTTTAAATTAAAAAAATTTAATTATAGTAAAAATTTGCCTTAAAAAACACTTTTTTCAGCCCTCTTAACACGTATTGATATTTTAGGGGTTTTTTTTAAATCTAAACACTCTAAACATGGGGATACCGAACATCAAAAATATGAAATAATAAGCCTTTTCTATGCAAACAATGAAAATGTCTCGCAAGTTTGGTACCAATATCACCAACGTTAAGATTAGATTAAATTAGACTATTTGAGCGGAGATGGCAAAAAAACCTCCACCACTGCAACCTTTTCCCGATTTATTGTGGTTTTTTCCCATCGTTCCTATCGTTCTTTAGAGTACCTTGTCCAGGCTCGTCTTTTTTTAAATAGACTCCAGAATCTTGACACTGGCCCTCCATATATCTTGCCGATTTTTGGCTTTTTTTCCCACCCCCAAACCTACATAGCGCTTTTTTAGTGACACCACACATGTACGGCTGTTTCTTTAGCCTCCTGGCAAAAACCCAAGGCTATCCTCCACCAGGCCTATTCTTTCCAGGTGCTTGTTGAGTTTGCAATGTCCTGTTAGTTGACCTACCGTTTTTTTTACGACTTTACGACTGTGGCTCAGTAGGTCCAAGGTAAACTTGGCCGAGCAGGTCTTAATGAACTGCTTTGCCTGTCGTTGTCCTGGTGTTTGTAACCACAGCTTTAAACTCTTGTCTACCCAGTCTTAATAGATGCTATAAGGAGGCCTGCCGAGATCCCACAGAATGGCTGGGGGCCTATTATCACCAACTTTTCCCTGACAACTAATACCTTCATGGGTTTTTTTTTCAAATAGCCAACAATTTTTTAGGTATACTTTTTTAAACAGCCTGAAAGATCCATATGTTTTAATTAAAAACCTGAATCCCTTCCCGACTAAGGAGTCCATTAAGAGACGACAACGACGCGTTACGCACAAATAGAAAATGTTTAACACTACAAGAATAATAAAAATTTTTTTAAGTTAAATTTTAAAATTATTTACTTTTTTGGGACACCACTTATCACTTGTCAGCCCCGGGAATTGTTATAATTTTTGACAAATTATATTTTTAAAAATTTGATTTCCTTGACTACTTAGCTACTTTTTAATATACCATTCACCAATCACTTTTGTATTCACCACTCTAGTTTTTCAAATCCTTTTATACACTTATTTCTTGTTACTTTGAACGTTACATGAATGTGTCACATTACAATTGACACAGAGAAATTTTAAGAATAGCTTTACTACCTGAGAAAAATGTCCACCTTTGTACGAAAACTTATGAAAACTGTTTAAAGATGGAGATGTACTAACCAAATTTTTGGTCTTGAACACAAAGAAAGTAGTATTTATATTACCATAGAAAAACTACTATTTTTATATAAGTTACTTAAGAGAACATTTTGGCAATCTGTCCAAAATGCAAGAAACTTTTTCATGTTTATAAAAAAAAAGATTTTTTTAGCTCCG
This sequence comes from Listronotus oregonensis, assembly GCA_019359885.1. NCBI lineage: Eukaryota > Metazoa > Arthropoda > Insecta > Coleoptera > Curculionidae > Listronotus > Listronotus oregonensis. Next base: position 55,763 of record JAHBCN010004659.1, on the reverse strand, counting down.
AGTTGCTATTTCAACCGCACAGGCAGCTGTACTGACCGTCCCTGGTCTCCCAACGCACGGACCTCACAATGCGACGTCTCCTTTTTTTATTTCATGCGCTTGTTTTTTGGTGCGCAAAATCTCGAGCCTTTATTGGATGCGCTACGTCCTCACAAGTTCACAAAATCATACCGACGAGGCGACTTTCTTTGTTGCTTAGTTATTTTTAGATTGATAAAATGGAATTTTATTTACACTTCAGCGGTGTTTCAAAAATTATATGGAAATTTTACTGGTAAGAATGGGTTTTTATTATTTTATAAAAATTTAGAAAGGAATGGTATTCTACCTATGGCTATGGTAAAATAGCTTTTATGTTGCTAGATGTGCTTTTCCAACAGTTGATATATAAATGACAAGGTAGTGTTAGACACAAAGTATTTTTTTGTTTTGTGTATATTTAAAAGTCTATAGTATAATCGTTTAATAATTAAAAATCATACATTATTAAGGTCTATTAATGAATAATTTTGTATACGTTAATGACGCTCGTAAGTAAGAGATCGCCGAAAAATACATTAAAACACATTGAGTAAAACTAAAAGAGTTTTATTAATAAAATTTACTTTGTTGCTGATATTTAAAGAAAATGTTCGTTTATTCACCCTATTTTTTAATTTCTTTAGTTTTATTAAAAATAATTGATTAATCATAATTAACAATAACTTAAATTATATCTTTAAATTATGCTTTTCCAGTAAATTAGCTTAATTAGTTACATCCCCCAATAAATCAGTAAATAAATTATGTAGTAAATAATCGTGAACCTAATGAATTGAAACAATGAATTCAAACACAGGCATTGCAATTTAATACCATAGCAAGTTACTGGCTGTGACAGAATGCAGTGTTTCATTTTGATGTATGTTGGCTGTTCGCATTTGTACTTCATTTAAATCAGTAAACTTCTAGTTAAGTTAGAAGCAAAATATTGCTTTGTGTTAAATTTTCCTTATTTTCATACACAAAGGCATACGATGTCTATTATTAAGTGCTCAGATATTGTACTTTTTTATTTTGAGACAATTCGCAAAGGCTTTAAGCTTACGTAATATGTTACTGTGGGTGTATGTATTAAGTGAAGTAAAAGACAGTTAATCAACATAAAACTCAATGATTTGAAGGTCAGGAACAAAAGAAATAACCTTCATAGTTAGAAGGTGCCATAGCCTAGAACCTCTAGGGATAAAAAAATAAATAAGAAAAATTGTTGCTTCTCCACAGGGACTGCAAAAGAAAGCATATATGATTAAAATGATGTGTAACTACCTAGCCTCCTTAAAAAATCAATCATACTTCTAAATGAAAATTGATTGTGGTCAAGTGCACGAAAGTATGTAGGAAATAAAAAAACTTTGTATTTCGTGCAAAACTTTTATTTAAACAAATGTCTTAGCAGAGCGCTTTCGGTAAAAACAATCATCAGTGCTTTTTGTCCAGCAGAGTTTTTATTGCAATTGAAGAATATTATGTACGCTTCAATTGTTGTGACTCCTGCCACTACGCTTACGGACAGAAATTAGTTTAATGCTTAGTTGTTTCGTCTTTTGGTATACAAAATTATTGTATACTTTTATTTTTTGTTTTTTCTCTTCAGTGCAACCAACATTTTACAATAAATTTATCATTAACTTCAATAATTCAAAAGTTTGCTGCATTTAAGTTGGGTTTACTTAATGCAAACCAGCAAAGCACAACATGGTGGATTTGGATCGGCGCGGATAGAGTACAAATTTTGGTCACGCTATCGCACACACCTTGTTTCTTTACATTATAAATGTATATAAATAGCTCTTCCTGCTTCTAGGAGCTGCTGAAAAAGGAATTATGTACGTCTTTTCCCCGAGAAGAAAGCCGCAAAAATACCTATAAAAGAACAATTGAGCCATAAAGCTTGTCGGTGGGCAAGAAAAAAAAGCTTTTTTATGAGAGTAGGGTCATTAATAAGGCAGATGACTTTTCCTTGGATACAGTGAAGAAGACTGGAAAGTTGCGAGTGAAGCTAAACCCAAATTTTTAAAAAACCCGGCAAAATTGAAAAACCCAAAAAAAAACCCATTTTTGAAAAGGGGAAAAAAAATCTTTTTAAACCCCTTTTTTGGGAAAAAAATTTTAAAAAATTTTTCCAAATACTCTAAAATTTAAAATTATGCAGAAAATTGATTAGTTATATAGCCTGATTTAAAAAAAAATTAAACAAAGGCTTTATTTGAAACATACTTTACAAAATGTTATTTTATAAGTAGTCTGATTCCAAATCGGGTACATAATAAATAAATAACGCATACTCTGCTATAGTTGTGCATCTAAAAATACTTTCATAGAACTTTTTTGTAAAACCTTCTTATTTTTCATATTAACATGCGCTTGTAATGTTTCTGTTTGTTTACAGTATTTAAATTTTTTACTCTAAAAAAACAGTCCAAGTTTTGGTTATAACTTGGTCACTATTATTATATAAATTTAAAACATATGTAGATTACCTTTTGAAAAATTTTTTGCTTAAATTTTTAAAAAATATTTTTTTCTTTTTCTTTTTTTTTTACGGGGTTAACCATTTAAATACGTATTTTTCTTTGCGTCGGACAGCAATGTTGACATCCAATTTACATGCTTCAGGTGTTTTTTTGTCAAAATTATCTTATATCCTAATAGCTGGGCAAAACCTTCTGTGTCAACTGTTAATTCGACGCTATATAAGACCTATATAAGTGAAAACTTCACCAGGACAAGATTTCCTATTAACCTTTCACAAGTATTAAATTTAAGGAGATCAAAAAATTGACCCAAGAAAAGGCAAATAAAATATGCATTCAGTCATATTTAAGTATCTGGTTTTTTCCCGACTGCATCATAAAAACAGGAAGTGCTAAACGCGCCTAAAGGAGTTTTTACTTTAATAAAGTTAAGCTACTACTATTCAAACCTATCAAACTACATACCCTTCTTGCCTTATAATGGGCCTATACAAATCCCAATTTTCCTTGTTTTCTTTTAATTTTTGATCTCGGCTTCGTGACAGAGCATCATGTTTTTAAATTTTGTTCCAGTCATAGGAATATGTCCTTAATGGTTGCCGTCTTTCCGGATAGCGAAAAAATATATATTTTGTGCGATTTCTTCGTTTTTTCCACTTTCAACATAAACTGATATATTAATTTTTTTAAAAGGTTGGTAAGTCATTTTTACAAATCAATATGTAAAAATAAAATTGACGGTAAATGGTAATAACAACTGGAATGTCAGCATATTTTTGTTTTTAGGATATTAGAATTTGTTTCAGCCTACTGTGGCAATAAAGTTTAAATAAATCACAAAAAAACCATTATCATTTAAACTGTGTTATATTTAGAAAAGGAAATAACATATGCTATATTTTTAATTTAAAATATACGGGGTGATCCATTAAAAAAATTGATCGTATACTCATATGAAAACGGCAGATTGGTAGGTGGTAGAGGAGCTTTCCCCCCTTCCCCCTGGGGGCCCCGGGTAACGTTTCGAGCTGGGCGGTGAGTCAGTTTTCCTTCTTCCTCCTCCTTCTTTCTTTTTTAATTTTCCTTTTTCCTCTTTTTTTCTTTTTCTTGTCCTTTCTTTTTTTTTCCACTTACTAAAATTTGGAAATAATGATGATGGCACACCCGAACGTAAAGTTATCCGGAGGAAAAATACCCTCCTTCGGTTCCCGGGGGAAAAGGGTACTTTGGGGGGGGCCACCATCGATAAGTCTGATATCGTTTAAAATATATGTGGGCTTAACTCTAACGTAAACCCCCGTTCACCATTATCTTTAACCTTTTCCAAACCCCACATACTATTTCTACCGAAACCCAAATAAATCCCATTTACACTCATTTCATCTTTTCGACCCCATGGGGGGGTTTGTGCTTACGTTCAAAAACGACCTGGCTTGTGTGAGGGTTTCAACCTCGAATCGGGTAGGCCTGATATTCTTTGGCTTAAACTTACTTTAAACTTCTACTAAATTCATCTGCTGTAAAACGGTCCCCGTCTGACAATTCCTACAACGAGTTCTTTGATTTCCTTTCAATAAAGATCGACAATATTATTTCCCAGTTTCCATTCCAAGTAATCTCCTCGGGGATTTTAATTTATAATAGGATTGGCTAGGCCCCAAAAAAACTGATACACAAGGAGAGCAGCAAAAATTTCGCAATCAGCAACTCGTCACCAATCTAATTATGGAACCTACCTACTTTCCGGGGGTTCCCACCTATAATTTAACCCCTAGATTCTTTTTTACTTCCCCCCCCAACCCCTCTATCAAGATCAGTAACTTTTTCCCTTGGTCGCTCACCATGGTTTGGTCCCCGTATCATACCCTTTTCCATTTTGAGGCAACTGAAAGCATGCCGCCACGAAACCCTCTGGCACTCAATTGGCCGACTGGGATGGTCTAAGAGATTTCTTTGCCAGCTACCCTTGGAATCCTACCTGTTTTCTACTACGATCCTTCAGAACTATTTTAACAAATTCCCCAAAAATTCAACTAGGCATTGAGACCTATATTCCCCACACTAAAAAGAACCCCATAACTTTAAATCACAAACCGTGGTTTTTAAATCCTGTGACAAAACCAGACTTTTTTAAAAATTCAAGCCCACAAAAGTTTCTTCAAAACCCCCGCCCCCCAAAAACGACAGGCTAGCATCGAAGAAAAAAAAAGATAATCAGACCATCTCAGAAGCAAAAGACCGTTTTAACAATCGAATAAAAGATAAATCTCTCTTGCTCAAATGGCAGTAAAGTTTTTTTTTCCTTTCCAAAAATATTAGTTAGAACTTTTGAAAATTCTTTCCACCCCTAATCTCTGAAGATGGAATTTTTCACCTCCAAAGGAAAAGCCGAACTATTTGCCAAACAATTTGCTGCCAATTCTACGCTTGATCCTCCTATTAATCTTCCTCTTCCAACAGTTGTCCCTGTTTCTCATAAAAATCCGATATAATTTTTAAAGTCAAACAGATCAAGCGTATTCTTTTTTTCTTTAATACTAAAAACGTTTGGGCTGGATGGCATACCAGCAATCGTCTTAAAAAATGTGGTCCCGAGCTTGCACCCATCTTAACTCGCCTCTTTTTAATCTCTTGAAGGGCATTTTTCCGGAGTTGGAAAGCTGCACGGGCAACCTGTCCCCAAAAAAAGGCCTCCCTTCTAACTATAGACCATATCTCTTCTTTCAGTTGTTTGCAAAGTAATGGAAAAATTCATTAATTTCCCCAAAACTTAAAGTATCTGAAAAAAAAAAGATCTTATGATAGACAATATGGGTTCCGTCACAGTAGATCCACAGCTGATCTTCTTTCCTTTTCTCACACAACTGGAAAAGTCCCTTGAGTTCCTTGGGAATCCCAGACGTTGCTCTTGACATATCCAAAGCTTTGATCAGGTCTGGAGATGGGGGTTTTTAACAAATTCCTTCTTACGGTCTTCCACCAAGCTTTGCCTTGGCTTTCCAGTTTCCTTTTAATCGACTATACCCCTTAGTGTAGATGGTCATTCCTCCAGCTTCTACCAAATTAATGCTGGGGTGCCCCCGGGTCAGTGCTGGCACCCACGCTATTTCTTCTACACATTAAGATCTTTTTTTCCACAATCAATCCCATTCATAGTTTTGCTGAGAAGTACCCCCCACTCTAGTATTCAATTTCTTTTAACCACCGTGTAATTTGATTTTGAAAACAAGCGCAGATAAAAACAGATATTTTTACAAGACCTTAAACTTATCTTGGGTTGGGGCGCCAAAAAAAGTGTTCATTTTTTAAGCCTCAAAACAATATTTCCCCTGTCGCGAAAAAAATCTGCGAATGTTTATCCCTTACATATGAGCGGCCAAGTTCTGCAGAACAAAGAGTCGTTTAGTCTGGTCGGCGTTGCTTTTGAGAATAACCTCAACTGGAAAAAAACATTTATCCAAAACCCTTTGGAGCTTAAAAAAAGATTGGATTCCTCTTCGAGCCAGAAAATATTTCTCTTCCCAATTTGTACACTCTGTATGTACCCCAAAAACCCAGACCCTCTTTAGAATATTGTTCTCATGTCTGGGGAATGGCCCCCCTACAACACTTAGCATTCTGGACTCCATTAAAAAAGAGCGTTCGTCTTATTAATGATAAAAAGCTCCAGAAAGGCTTCCTTCTTCCCAAAATGTCGAGCTGTAGGGATCTGTCGCCTTCTATAGGTATTTTCAGGGGTTCGCTCAGAGGAATTGGCCAGTATTTTTCCCTTTTCTGGCAGCTCCCAACAGAGCAACACGGGTTTATGCACCCTTTTTTCAGTTAAGTTAGAGGGGCCCCCGAACTTCCCCTTTCTTCGTTCCTTTATTCCTAGAGTGTCAAGACTAGGGAAAACCTGCTGCCCGCAAAATTTTTTTCCCTTTCCTCCTAATCCCCAAAAAAATTTTAAATCTCGTGTGAACAAACTCCCTCTCACCACACTGAAGACACCCACGGTACGTTAGTACTTAGGCATCAGTCTTCGTGGACTGTCCCAAGATAAAAAAAAAGATTATTTAACGAATATTATTAAGAAAATTTTAAAATCAATATTTTTCTGTATCTCTTTTAATCAAGAAAATATAAGGTTTACGTGTTTAGGTTTTTTTTTTTGTTGAAACCATCTTATATCCTAGTAACTGGGAAAGGCCCCCTTTGTCACCTGTTGATTTGACGCTATATTGTCAATCTAAGCCTGGGTGATCGCATTGAGATACCGTTTATAAAGAGATTTGTTCAGAAATCCAAGTGTCCTTCTTTTTATAGTCAGTGAAATATACAAAGTGATTTTCCAAGTAAGAACAAAGCTAGTTGTTTGCTTATCAGCTGTTTATCTATATCCATAAGTTCTCTATCTGCAAGATATCTATAAGACGTTGTTTTAAAAAGGGGGTGGGGGTAATTGAGAAGAAAGTATTCTAATTTTCTGTTGTAGTTTTTCATTTTTTTTTAAAAATTTTAAGGAATTAATAAAAAAAAAACCCGGGGGGGCCCCTCGGTTGTCGATCACCCCCTTTTTACAATTTTTATTATTAACTCTAGTATTTACTATATATTTTATATTGTTTAAAAAAAAACTAAGTAATTAGCTCTACTTGCTATTATTATTTTTTTAGCACAATAAATAAAAGAATTATTTATATTATGTTATATTATTTATTAAATGTTTAACAAAATATGGTAGTTTATTAAACTCAACTTCTTAATATGCATGATGGTTTTATCCCTCCTAAAACAGATTTAGGATTAGAGATGCACTACAAAATAATTAATTAGTTTCTGTCTAAGGTAAGACTTTATTTTAGGATGTCTTACTTACTTTAGACAGACAATAAATTTAATCTTTTGTAAAAAAGATTGTTTTTTTGGGGGGTAATACTTTTTTCTTATATTTTTATTTCTTTTTTCAAATATTTTTTAAACTATTATATTAACAAGGTGGTTTTTTAAAATATAAATATCAGGTATAAATGAAGTTAAACAAAATACAACTTTTTTTTAATTCCAGTTACTTAATATTTAGTGAATTAAATCAGTTTTTATAAAAAATGTATAAATGTTGACAATAGATTTATGGGCACGTTGCTTATGCAGGGTGTAAAAAGTATGATGCCCAAGATTTTAATAGGCTCAAAACAAGTTAAAAAAGTTAAAAACACATAGACTAAAAGTTATTTTTTTTAAATATAGCTTTTTAAAGTTTAAAAAACTTGGCAACACCGCGCTCGTTTCATCGCAGCCAGTCGAACGTCGAACGTTTTTTGCGAGGTTTTACACATTTACACCTTTTTTTAAAGAGATGTTTATGACCATAAAAATATTAAAAGTTACTTCTTGTAATTACTTTTAATATTTAACTTGGAATTAGATTTAGGTAAAAAATAATTAATTATTATTTGGTTTTTATTTGTAATTAAAAAATAATTGTACTTACCACAAAAATTTTTAAAATTTTTAAATTTATTTTAAAAAAATTTTTTATTTTGCTTTTAAAAATAGTTTTCTTGGGGAAACCCCCTTTTAAAATAATGGCTTCCAAAGTTTGTAATTTTGATATAATTTAGACAAAAATCTGTCAAATTTTGACACATATGTCATATAAACTTTTTGACTTTTTATAAGCTCCACTATCACCCATTAAAATCGTGAGCATCATACGTTTAACAACCTGTAAATCTTTCGAAATATTTTGATGCTAATATTAAATTGCAATAGGAAAAAAATACACAGTATTTAAAAATTTAAAAAGATTTTAAAGCGAATGATTCGTACTAGAATATCTTTTTAAAAATATATATATTTTATAAATGGCTTTACTTTACCTAATGCTTTCCTAGGCAAGTGACTATTTATCTCATAGAGAAGTTTACTGCACAGTGGTTTCCTTTCTGGGAGTTTAAAAATGTACCTTATAAATATATCAAATAGCGGAAGTTACGTTAGAGTTTACTTTAAAGAAACGTATTTCCTAGTTTGTATTTCTTTCTTAAGTTTCTTTACAATAAAAAGGAACCGCTGAACTCAATTTACATGTTTGCATTCACAAACATAACATTTATTGCGATGGAAGCCACAAAGCTGTTATATGTTTAGGTTTTAAATAAAACAAACTTTTACGATTACTAAAGTTGGTTAGTTTTAAAAAATGCTATTATTGGTTATAAAAAAATTTAAAAGGTATTTAAATGATTGTGAAATCATTTTTTTTTGTTTATTTTATTTTTTTTTTTAATAATTAAAATAATTAAAAAATTATTTTTTGAGTTAAATTTTTTTAAATTTTGAGGGAAAAAAAAATATTAATTTTTTTATATTAAAAAAAAAAAATATTTTAAAAAAAATATATTTTTTTATATTTATATTTATTTTAAAAATAAATTTTTATAAAATTTTATATATATATATAAATATATATATATATATATATATATATATATAAAAAATATATATATATATATATATATATATATATATATATATATATATATATATATATATATATATATATATATATAAAACGGGTTTCTAAAGGTGGCCCCCTATCTTTTTTTTTTTTTAAAGGGGAAAATGAAATTTGCGTGTCAATATGTATATGTAAAAAAATGCATTGAATGACGTGTTAAATTTTTTGGGGACGTTTCCCCGGGTTTCGGAAATGACCTCAATTTTTATTTAAAACGGAACACCCTGTTTTTTTTTTCCCATTCGAGGGGAAATTTAAAAATACAATGACACAATATTCAACTTTTGACTTTTCCTTTAAAAATTTTAATTTTTAAAATTTAATCTAGACTGATGACTTGTTAAAAAACCAATTTTGAGTTAAAAAGGGGAAAAAAAATAGTTTCAATTATTGACGTATTTTATTTTTTTTCCAGGAAAAATAAAAAAACAATAACTCTTTTTTCAAAAAAACGGTGGTGACTGGTTGTCAATTTAAAAAAAAGATTTTTTGAAAATTTTTTTTTCCCCACTTTTAGTTTTGGTTAAATCAACAAAAAAAAAAGAAAAAATAGGCATAGTAGTTGTTGCTTATAAAATTAATAAAATCCGGCCGGGCTTCGAAAGGGGAGTCATATGCATTTTGGAATTTTGTCAGGTAGGTTGGGGAAAAAAAAACAAAAACAATGATGAAACAATGATGTTACAAATTTAATAACTAAAGAAGTTTTTTAAAGATATTGGTGTGTTTATTAAGAACATTTTGATTCAAAAAACGTAAAAAATAAAAATTATTATTAATAATATAAAAAATATTTTTAAAACAATATAAAATTTTTTATTTTAAAAAAAAACCTTATTGTTTTTTTAGTTTTTTTAGTGTTGTTTTAACTTCAAATATTATTTATTAAATTATTTTAAAAAAAATTTTTAATATAATAATATTTCCCTTAAAAATAAAATTTAAAATAAAATTTAAATTTTTATTTTAAAAAATAAAATACAAAAATAAAAAAAATATTTTTTTTATTAAAATTATTTTTTAAAATGGGATTAATTAAATTTTTTAAAAAATTAAATATTTTTAAAAAATTAAATTTGCATTTGCATTGTTTTAAGATTTAATTTTGAATTAGCAAATCGGGGTTCATTTTTCAAAAATTTTGGGCTTTTCAAAACCGGGGCACAATCCTTTAGGGCATAATTCGAAAACCAAAAAAATTTTTTTTCCATCTTAAAAAAAAGGGGGAAACCCCCTTTAAAAAAAAAAAAAATATATATAAAAAAAAAAAAATTTATATATATATATATATATATATATATATATATATATATATATATATATATATATATATATATATATATATATATATATATATATATATATATATATATATATATATATATTATATATATATAAAAAATAAATAAATATTTTTTTTAAAATTTTAAAAATATATAAAAAAATTATTAAAAAAATTTTTTATTTTAAATTATTTTTTTTAAAATATAATGTAAGTCATAAAAAAAAAGAAAATGCCCTTTTTATTATTTTACTTTACAAAGACTATAAAAACAAAGAAAAGTCGTGTATGTATAAAGGGTCAATAAAATATCTGGTTTCATTTTATGAGATGCTTTTTATTCCTATTTTCTTAAACATGAAAGGCTTCTATAACTTCATATTGGGATTCTGGGATACTTATGGTAAATTGAAAATTTAATTTAAGGTAAAAACAAACTTTTTTTAAAATTGATTGTTTTACAAGAAAACAAAACACAAAAGTTTAGAGAAATGCTTATGCTACAACAACTAAATCTAAAAAAGTTGTATCTAATTATATAGTAATAGGAAAATTTAAATATTGTAAACTGGTTTGTATTTCGTTTATATTAAGATGGGTTTTATTATTGCAAGAAATTCTTGTTGCCATTACATAAAGAAAAGAAAAATAAAACAAATGTATCATATATAAATTAAACATAATTTAAAAATATATACCATGCGCCAAAAGAAAATAATTAAAAGGCATTTTCTGCATACAATGTTTTTAAACTACACCCAAAATTCCAATTTGGCTGTTAACTTAAAAAAAAAATGAAAACATCAAGAGCATTTTTTTTTTGATTTTCTGACGAAATAAAGTGGTTCTTTTTCTGCAGGATCTTAACGGTTTAGTATATAGAAAAATTAAAAAAATAGTTAATGGTTCTTGTGGTAAATACATGAGAATGTATCGAAATTTAACTCTTTGGTGTAAATAACGGATGTGCTGTTACCACCTTTACATTTAAATATAATTGTGGTTTTTTGCCTTATATTTTATTAAAGGAAAAATTACTGAATAATTAAAGCTAAATGTTACAAATGTTTTCCAAAAAGAATACATTAGAAATTAGGAATTACCTAAAATAATTTTAAAATAGAAATCCACTAAACATAGAACATAAAAAAAAACATTTTATGATGTTTTTGTTTTAATATTTGCTAAAAAAATTGTTTTATCATTTCATAAATGTTTAAACATTCTCTAATTAAATAAGATTAAGTTAAAAATTTAACAACATTTAGATAGCATTTTACTCCTTCTACGCATTACATTAATTTATCATTAAACTAGAACATTTAAAATATTATTTTATAAATTTAATTCAATATATAAATATGCTATATATAATTGTCAATTGATATTACTAACAATGACAACTAGCTGACAATGTGGGTAAGAGTGTTAAAGTCCCATTTTTAATGCCAAAACCTGTAAGACCACCACCACCATACAAAAAACAATCGTATTCAGTATGTCCTTTTGAATAATAAATATTTACTATACGCTGATCATTTGTTAAAATGTTTAAATGCGTGCTTGCCACGCAGGCGACCTGGGTTTGATTCCTAGCCGGGCAGACATATTTAGGTAGAAGTGGCACTACCGTGTTGTCTAAATGGTGCTGTGAAATGCAACAATTGCGGTGCTTGGACAACGTTGACTGGGAGAAATATTCGGCACCCACGGTACTCTAGTACTTAGGCATCGATCCCATGTGGGCTGTCATAAAGATTTAAAAAATAACCCTTCTTTTATTTTTGCTGGCACTGATATCTCCAAAGATGCATTATTTATTTGGCATACAATGTACAGAGCGTATTACATGGTCAAAGTGCTGTAGAGCTACTAATAACACCAGATCCCAAATAGGAACATAAATGTTATTAGAATTTTAAAAATTTTTTCGTTTAAAAATATCTTACTTGTTAAAGATATAAACAATGTTTAACATGAAAGATTAATGTGAAAAATAGGCGACATTTTGAAAATGTTGAGATTTAAAATTGGCCTTAATATATTTTTGTGTGTAAAAAGTCAAAATTCAAATTCAATCAGATAAATAATTATCTGATTTATTTGACACCCGCAACATAAGAAATATATTTATAAGGATATTTAAAATATTTTTTTTCAACGACCGTGCATATATTTCTCTACTTTCCTGCAGGTATTTTAGTTCGAAAGGTTTTACTTTCCTGTACTAGTGCGTAAAATTAATTTTTGCCGCACTAGTGCGGGGAAGTATAACTATCTGTATTTAGACCTAATACTGTATTGGATGAGCTTAATAATAAATCGGATTACTTCCTAATAACAATACCTATCAATTTGGATGCTTATATTTAATCTACCTACTACCTGTCGTATTTTTTCTAAAAATGCAATTTTTTTTAAAGATTATTTTAAAGTTTCTGTATAATTTTTAAAATATAAAGTCAAATAACAATAAAACCAGGTTGTGTTCTGTATTATTTTTATGACAAAAAAACTAATGAGGTGTAAGTAAGCTAAGAACAGCTGAAACCAGAACTCGAGGAGTGGGATTACATCCACTACCTCCCTCTCAACTGCGAAAATCTGCAGTTGAAAAAAACTAAGGAGTCTGGAGGACCTTTATATCTAGGAAATCGTCATGTCGTCAAAGCCAAGCCAGGAGAGTGAAAGGCTTGTACACATTTCCAATTCTTTTTAAGGAAATTGTGGAATCAGCGGTCGCGATGAAAAGGGAAGATTACTCTGTAGAGCTTCCTAGGCAACGACTGGTAATTCTACGTAGTAGTGCCGAACCTTACCAGTTCGGTACGTGGCGGTTATGGAGTTATCCAGATTATCCAGTTCCCGTCATCACTACCCGTGAGGCATTCCTTTTGGAGGCATACCCCGTATGCCTACCGATACGTGGAGGGCGCATCACCGCACCGGATGCTCCGTTGCAATTCCATTGACTTTTCCGAAGACCGTATACAAGCATTTCGTCCTCTTGGACTCATCAGGAACGCCTTGTCGGGCATGCTATCCGTGACTTGGGTCAAAAGTCTTATGCATTTTAGACCCCGAGTCAAGAAAGGCGACGTCGGACCATCGGGCGATTTTCTCAAAAATAATTGGAAGTGTGACAAGCCTTTTACTCTTCTGGTCCTCAGTTTGCTTGGCTTTGACGAAGTGTCGATGTACTATAACAAAACTAATGTTCTAAACAGTAAAAGTTTGTCAAAATATTTTGAATACTTTAATGTTTTTTAAAAAGTTAAATTATGGATTTTTCCTACGAAGAGCTTCCTAAAGATATTGTAAAGCCTGCCAATGAGGTAAATTAAAAGAAAGATACGAGCAGCAATACAGCCAATTTTTAAATTGGGGCAAGAAGAAGCAAATTAAAAGCATCATAAAAGAAAGGGTATTTTTGGCGCACTTTTACAAATAAATGTTTAGAAGATAGTTTCGGCTTATGGGGCAGAAAAAATAATGTTCCCAACTCTTGGGGAAAAAGTCCCCGCATTCATGCAGAAATCAGTGCGGGGAAACATCACTCTCCGCATTGTTGGGAAAAAACATTATTTTTAACAAAAAATGTACGCTACACTTTAAAATTAAAAAAATTACATAAAAAAAGGTTTTCATTAGGTCATTAGGCCAGAGAATTGCCACTACCCGGGGCTTTTTAACAATTTAAAGCGACACTTAAAGTGAACTAGAGAAATCTCATGTATTTTCCCCTTTGATTTACCGCGTTGCACTGCAGCTTAACTACATGAAAGTCGTCTTATTTTAAATGTATGAAGGTTTAATTTTTAAAGAGATTTTTTTTTAAACTAGTAGCTTAAAGGTAAAAAAGATATAATATGCATTTAAGTGTACGTTTTAAATCCCTAACAAAGTTTTTAATAGAAATATGTTTCATTTTTTATGGTGCTTTCATATTAAAAAAACAAATATAAGTAACTAATATATATATTATATATATATATATATATATATATATATATATATATATATATATATATATATATATATATATATCTATATATATATATATATATATATATATATATATATATATATATATATATATATATATATATATATATATATATATATACTATATATATATATATATATATATCAAAATTAGTCTCCTGGGTTTGTGCAGTTAACGTAAACTAAATTTTAGCGTCAAAATCTTGTTTTTTACTTTATTATTGTTAAAATTGCTTACTATCTTAAAATTCTGTTTTGCTTAGTATCTAAACAATGATAAAATTAACACATAAATCCATATGCGATGTTATCATACTGAATCAAGACGGATCCCAGAGAAGAAGAAGAAGAAGAAGCAGAAGAAGAAGAAGAAGAAGACTTATTGTTTACAATAATAGACCTTTTCATCATGTGACAAGCGCAAGCGCAGTCGCCATGTTAAAATAGCGGCAATTCAAAAGTTTCTCTTTTTGATCAAATGGCTGGGAATGCAGTATTATCTCCCCAATTAAATCATTTACTGGAAAAAATCGTTGATGGTGCTTCACTGATTTATAATTCAGTTGAAGCATATAATTACGCAATTAAAAGGTAGCTTAAATGTCATGGACGTCTTTAAAAGGAAAAGAAGTGAGCTGATTGAGGGTTAGGCATCATTACTTCTTTATACAAAAAGTATCTATAATTTTATTCTAATTAGGCCTACCACATATATACAATTGTTATATTGATTAAATTGAATTGTATTTAAATGATTTATAGCGTGTATCACTCTTACATACTTCATAACATCACCGCTTCTTCATTCCTTTTCGTACTGATATAATTATAATAATCGATTAAAAAAACCTATTTGATAATTAAGGCACTTTTTTCTTTATTTTCGTATTTCTTTTCTTTAATAACTATACTTTCTTTAGTATTTTTTTATTTTAATTATGTGTTTACAGGCCCTTTAACATGCTTGTTTACAAAAAACAGTACGAAAAAAATGGCTGAGACTGACGCATGCGCACAAAAAAAAATGTGATGAAAAGGCCTATTAAGGTTATAATAAAAAATACAGGCTTACACAAAATAGTTTCTATAATTATGAGACCAAAAATGCATAGTTTTTAAGATACACGGTGTTAAACTTAAAAAAGAAAAATAGGTTGTTTGTATTTATCTTAAATTCCCTGCAGCAACTAAAAATTCAACTTTAACAAAAAAATTTAAACCAGTTCATTGCAAGTTTCTGAACTTCATTAATAATAATTCCAGTTGCAAATTAAAATTAAATTTTTTTAAGGTTCTTCTTTAATTGACCCAGAAACAACGAAGCAAGATAGAAAAAATTGGTTAACCAAGAAGTTTTAATATTTAATTGCCTAATATAGAAAAAATATATAAAAATTATTAAAGTCAGTGGCGTACATTTTTTAAAATTATATTTGATTAGGTGTCCCCTGAGACGCCACTAAACTTAATATTTTAATTTAATTAGGCCTAAATTAGGCCCTTATTAATAAAAATAAGACTGACAAATTTTAATAAAATTGGCTACGGGGTAAGATAATTACAAAAACACCTTTTTTTAATTTAACATCCTGTGTCTTAAAGACTATGCGTTTTGGTAAAAAGGGAAAAGGCCAAATACAGGGTGTCCGGAAATAACGTTCGAATAATTCTAGGGATGATTCTACATGTTAAATTATAAAAAAAAGTTCCTATCAACATAGGTTCGCAAATGCGTCATACGGTTTCTATGGCAATTCAAAGATGGCACCGGGATATAGGGGTTCTATTTCATATCTCTGGTACCGTTTTAGATGGTCATCTGAGTTTTGGCACATGAATTGCTTTTAATAGTAGGCACTTTTCAGTGTTCTTACTAAATTACTTTTTTTATCAGAGGCGTACCGAGAGGGAAGGTCTGGATTTAATTTGTTCACATTTTTATTAAACGCCATATTTTTGCAAAAACGAATTTTACATAAGGTATAAAAATAAAGTTTATCTAATTATAATTGTGTTAACAACAAGTGTAATTAAAATAAAAAAAATGTTTTCGCCTTTCAAAAAATGCCGGAATACTCTTTTGCTTGAAGAGTGTTTTTTCGAAAACGGCTAGCCTGACAAGTTTTTAACAGGAATACCTTTTTTATGTTAATTATACCACGGAATCAGAATTTCTAAAGAAAACTGCAAAAATATGGCGTTTAATAAAAATATTAAAATACAAAAAGTACCTATTATTAAAAGAAATTCATATGTAAAAACTCAGGAGACTATCTGAAACGGTTCCAGAAATATAAAATAAAACATATATTGCGGTGCCATCTTTGAATCGCCATAGCGAACTTATGACGCATTTGCGGACCTATATTGATGGGAACTTTTCTTCATAATTTAACAAGTAGAATCACCCCTTGAATTATGCAAACGTTATTTCCGGACACCCTGTATAAATACAAAATAGTGTTTTAAATTTACAGTTGAAGCAATATTTGCATTTTAGGTCACACTTCAATGCTTAAAACATTTAATTTTCTATGTGTTTTTTATGTGACAAAGTGTAAGAGCGTGTAAAAGCTCTCCTTAAATTAAAAATGTTTTAGTTTCTACAAAAAACTAGGTACAAAATGACTATCCGTTAAAGTTTTTATGGCGACACATTACGGAAGATAGGCACTTGCATGTTTATCACTGTGTAAAACGCCGTTCCCTGCCATAAACCTGTTTATAGTAAAACTATTTCCGTCTTTATTATTTTTACCTTAATAAACTTTACCAATCTATACTTAAATCCATTTCACAACACTTGCTATAATCATAAAATAGTTTTTAGTTTAACAGTTTTAATCCCTTAAAAGTATGTATATAAACAATGTATAAAAAAATGTATGGTTCAATGCGAAGATGCAAAAAAACAATTCTCAGGCTGCACTAAACCTACGTATAAAAATTCACATTTTTAAATAGTAGGTTATGATTTATTTTATTAAACATAAAGTTTTAAGGACTGTTGTGTTTAAGATGTAAATGGATTTTATTAACACTTCTCCACAAAAAAATGTGAAACCCAGAGATGTGCTATAATTTTTTCAATGTATTTTTGCCTCCTAAACACAATTTCATGGCCAGAATTTAGTCATCATGTTACAATTTTTTTGATCTCAGAAAATTAAATAACACGAAATTTCAGTGGTTTTCAGCAATTTACTGAATATTGGTGGGCGCTAGAGCAAAACTGAATAGATTCGTCTTCAAGGGGCAAAAATACATGGAAAACCATATTACGCACCTCAGGGTCCGATACTTTTTTTGTAGAGTATTCTTTTTTGTTTTTTTTTTTTGAGTTTAGAAAAAAAAATTACGTGATGGCCAAATTCTGACATACGGATTCGTCTTAGGAGGCAAAAATACATCAAAAGATATATATCACATATCTAAGTCCGATACTTTTTTTTGTGGAGTTTTGCAATTGTTTGAGTCTAAAATCAGTTTTGTACTACACAAGTTGTTTCATAAGAAAACATTAACTTTTAAGCAGTGTTTTTCTCTCATTAAAATAAAAAGAAAAATTTCTTTCAATTGGTCCGGAAATGCCTCATTTTTAAGTTACCGAGTTACGGACTATTAAAGGTTAGGTAATGAAAGCGATTTTCAATTAATTGCAACTACTAAAAAAATGTCATTTAAACGAAATTTTGTTGATGAAAAAAAGTATTTTGTTGAAAGAGGGTCTTTAGATTAAGGATAGGGGGTGTTTTGTCATTAAAATTTTTGTGTTACACTTTTTTCCGTAAATTTAAGTAAATAGACAGAGATAATAAACAATTTTAAGTAAAAACTCTACTGTTACCTCAAAATTTAACCGTTTGCCAGAAATTTCAGTTTAAAAATTTTAATGTACATTTTAACTCAAATAAAAACTTTATTTTACTATCTGATTTTCGTTTAAACAAAAATTTTAGGTTAAATTTATCCGTAAAAATGAAAAACTTTGTGATTTAAATAAACTTTGATTATTGTTTTTTAGGTTAAATTTATCCGTAAAAATGAAAAACTTTGTGATTTAAATAAACTTTTTGCAGTTATTGTTTTTTTAACCACCAAACGCATGGTCAGTCTAAAACAGAAAAACTGATATACAACTATGATTTACACCTATAAGGGGCACGCTGGTATTAACATTATGTTTGTAATAGGATGTATAATAGGTGTCATGTACCAAGTTATTAGTAATAATAATAGTAACCAAATTGTCTAAAACTAAGTACCAAGTTTCATTAAAATCGGAGTGCTTGATTTGGAAATAAAAAAAATCTTTCGCATCCTGCACCATAAAAATATTTTTAAACTACCCCTTATACATAAAGTTAAAGCATAAACGGCCACCTAAAAAGTAATTTGATAAAGTTTTTTAAATCGAGGTGTTTAGGTAGTACTTAAAGTTTTTTTACAAAAACCTTTGGCGTTTGGTAAAAAAATTAATATTAAAAAAGTATATTGTTGCCAGTACTACATGTTTGCTTTTTTACTTCTTGTTTATTATATTATAAGGCTAAAGACACACCATAACATTGCGCATTATGAAGAGCGTTATGATGCGCATTTAATAACGGTAGTATGTCATAAGCTTTATATGCTTTAACTCTCCACCATAAAATTCTGCAACATGTGATGATATATTTTAAATATTTGCAAAATGCCAATAATTTTGGTGACGTTTAACAATTTTCAATTATAAAAATAAAAGTTGGGCAACTCCTGTATGCGCAAATGCGCATTACCTAGTGTACCCAGGTAGGTCAGGTAATCAGTCGATTACCTACCCATCTATCCTATAAAAACAACTATAAGAAATTTCTACCTGAATCCCATTACTTTATGAAACATGTGTCAGCTCTAAGACTATTAAAAGGTTTTTTTGTTTAAACATTACCTGTAATAAGGTAATTTCCTTTAAAATTTATATATTAGTACTTTTATGAATTTTAAAATCAACCAATATGATAATAGTTACATTATATGGCACAATACTTATAAAAAAGTAAATTAAACTATATTTAATTTTTTTTACCATTTATTGTTTTCTTTTTTTTTAACTGCATTTTTGGTGTATCTATACTTGTATTTAGTTAATTCTATTTAATACGAACAACATTATTTCAATAGTTGTAATAATTTGTTATATTTTAATATAAATTATATAAATAATTTAAGTAAATATTTGAACTAAAACCACTAAAATAATTTTTTATATTATTATTATGCGTAATATTTATTATTTTTGCTACTGAATTAAATTAATCAAACATTTGTTTAAAAACTAAATACCTATTGTTTCATTAGTGCCTAATTATAAAATATATAATTTAACAATAATTAATTTCCTGACTCAGCATTTTTAAAAGTTATTTTGTTTAGTTAATAATGGGTTTATTTACGTTTTATCAGTAAAGGTATAAAAATAATAATTTATTTAAATAAAGTTTACATAATGGTACTATATAAACGCAATCGAGAGCTGCGCCCAACATGTTTTTGTTTATTATTGGTGATAGAATGGTACAAGCATACTTTGTACTTACTTGTGAAATGATAATCCAGGAATCATATCCGTCACTTTACATACTTGGCACTGCCTTACCATTTTAATTTATTAAATGTACTTACACAAAAATAAAATTTATACAATTGTCACAAAAATTACATTTAGTAAAAAATCACCAAAATATTACTCTTTGCGATCGTTTTGAAGACAACATAAGCATAAAGAACACCTGCACTTTAATATTCAGTACTATAACTTTTAAGTAACAACGATGCATGCACTCTTATTCCCAATTATATATATAATATATATATATATATATATATATATATATATATATATATATATATATATATATATATATATATATATATATATATATATACTATATTATATATATGATATATACTATATATATATATATAAAATATATTAAAAATGCAATAATTTTAAATTATTGCGTAATGTAATGTTACAGTTATAGCAAATAAATTGTTCATTATTTTTTTACAATATTTTAAAGTATGACATACAAATCATATATGTTTTTTTATATTTTAGCGAATAGAATTAAAACATATATTACATTACGTACTAAGATAAGTAAAATAATTCTGGTTTATGTTCAACTTTATTTATTTGCCACCTCCAAAGTCAAGTTCTTTCCTTAACAAAATAATATAACAAAAAAAAAAAGACTTTAGTTAGGCACACCATGTTTAAGCCCAATAAGACAAGAAAAATAGGTAGTGTTTTACATGCATGTGCATAGATCGTTAAACCTTTTAATAGTCAATTATTAACTTAGGTTTTAATGCCTCTACGCCATTGAATATATAACTTTCTCCTCTATTCTCAAGGAAAGCTCGGGTAGCAATACAAACCCATAACAAGCATTGTCTCCTGCAGGCAATATCCTTTCGACAATAGAAGTTGTGCCGAGTATTCTTGGACGTGATGCACTTTGGCTGTGTTCCCAAGGAGAAACGTACAGAGACGTCGACTGAAAGGATATTGGTCAATAAAAGTATTTATTTAAAGAAATATCGTTCCTTCGTGTCTTGGGTGACAACAAAATATGTTTTTAACCACCCAATTTAAATGCATGGGCTTATAGACCGTCAGTCCACCTTAGAAAAAAAAACGAATAATCGTTCCCAGTATATTTTTTTAAATAGTGGATATTGACTATGGGTTGATCATTTATTAACCCATTAAGGACTGAGTTTTTTATATTCGGAATATTAAGGAGTTAATTATATTTTAATACTCTACTCAGCAATACGTTTTAGGTCAATTTGTACAATGTTATCTTATTATTTCCAAGATGGCGGCCGTTCCATATATGGAACGCTAGTTTTTTAGGGTTCGGAAAATTACTAATAGAAAAATAATAAAAAAAATTAAACATTTATTTAAATTATTAAATTTATAAAACAAGTTTTTTTATTTTATTTAGTATGAAAATCAACGAAACACTCAATACATAGTCCTACGTCACATTTGCAACACTGTGTGCGCACAGAACTGCCTCTATGGTTTTGTCCGGAGCATCGTCGGCGTTTGTTGTTGGGGATATATTCCACCAAATGATTTTTTCATCAAACCGAAAATCTGGGGGATTCTGAACTTTTGAATAACAGCTGGGTCTTCCACCTGATTTTGGCAAACTTTGAAATTTTTTTAGATAAGTTTGTGCAGTTTCTTTCCTAAAATCCAACTGTGCGGTTTCTGGATTGTGTACCTTGTAAATGGCCCACGCATTTTGAATTGCAACGTCTAGTAACCAAGTGAAAATCGGTAACCACCATTTCTTTTCCCTTACACCTATTCTATATAAGTTGATATTGGCGTCCATTTGGTCTGTACCTCCCATAAACATATTATATTTTTCAAAACACTGCGGCCTTGTTATAGCAATTTTCTTTTTCTGAGCTTCTGAATACCGTTGTGCATTTGATAAAAACCGGATGTACTGATATCTTTTTAGATAAGACAAAAATTTTATGCTTGTAAATAAATTGTCAAAATACAATCGATACGGTAATGCTTTCTTTTCGTTGGGCAATTCTTCAATAAGCTGCAGCAAGGGTGCCGTAGCTTTTTCAAATTCTTTTTGATGTGCAGCATTAGAGTTTGGTATTGAGCCTTGGTAAACTTCAGAATTTATTAAACATCCATTTTTGGAGTTTATGCACCAACACTTATATCCGAAGCGGATAGATTTTCCTCGGATAAATTGTTTGCAGCCGTGATGGCTATAATACTCAATCATGCTTTCGTCGTATATGTGATGGTACAAAATGACGTTTCATTTTATTCATCAATGGTCTTAATTTTGCATCTTATCTTTTGGTTCTAGTTTTGTGTTGTCGGCACAGTGTATATGCTTCATTATTTCGATAAATCTATCTCTACGCATTGCCTTGTAAACCCCAATATTTCTAAGATCTTCTCCCAAGTTCAGTTTCAAACTTAAATAATTTTTGTGTACACCTACGGGTTAAAGTATCTAGGAGGTTTCATTCAGCATGCATCCTGAATTTACCTATATTTTTAAGATAAGTCGTTTTAAAATTGTTTGCTGGGCAAAAAATTGCTGGTGTAAAGTTACTTATTAATAATTTTGTAATGTTTATTAAACTATTTATTTATATTTATAATTATTAACTTAAAATTTCAAAAACGCAAAATTAGCTCGCTTTTTTGACTTGGAGCACAAAAAACTGGCAAAAGTAAAAATTCTAAAGATATATACAAATATATCATGAAACTAACATATTACTTGGCATAAACATGTTTATTTCTTCGATACTGGTGCACCCTGTATGTGTTGAATAGCAAATCACAATTTTTAACCTAATTTATTTTTTTGTTGTATTTAGATATTAAGTCTGGCTTTTAGGCATTAAAATTAGTATTAAGAAACAGGGAAGCTTTAACTTTTCAGTGATGTTTTGGACCACCCTGTAGGCCTGCACAGAAATGTTCTATTTAAAAGATGTTCTTATTGACCTAAAAAACAACATACTCAAATTTTAAAAAATCGTTCGAGAGCGGGAATCCCATGTTAGGTGTGCCATATCATTTAGTTACTTTATTAATTACTTAATTATCTCAAAAACCAGCAATTATTGACGTATAGTGTTATTTACATTTTGGATGTAGAATTGAATAAAGAGTTAAAACTTGGCCAAATACACAGAGCGTTCCGTTTAAAAAAAATGTACCTAACAATGAAAGATCTGTTTTCATTGTTAAGTGCGACTTATCTTAAAAATATAGGTAAATCCAGGAAACATGGTAAATGAAACCTTCTAGATACTTTACCCTGTAGACGTACACGAAAATTATTTTAGTTATGGGTAGCTTAAGTTTATTAAACCTTTATTAAAAAATTGCCAGAAAAATGTGAATATTTTAAAACTATACACTTTTTTATATGTCACAAAATATCTTGTATTCACAAATCAATAAAAAAATCTTTAATTCCAAATATATAGTATTTTTGGGACAATAAACCAAAATCTTTTAACTCAAATTTACCTTAATAAATTGTCAGAAATGTATAATTTCTAAAAATATGTACAAGGATATCACGATAATAACATTTTAGTTGCCATAATCCATATTATTTATTTGATACTTGACCACCCTGTATGTCTTAAATTTTAAATCAAAATATTTTAACTCTAAACAAATATATAAAATATTATTTCGTTGGATTTAGACGAAATTTTACTCTTTTTACGCGTTAATATTGGAATTAATAAACAGTTGAGCTTCAACTTCTCGGTGATTTTTTGGGGCCACCCTATAGGCCTGCACAAAAATGATCTAAAGCTTATTTATCACGTATATATCGATTAAATGGCATAATGAGTACAAGCGTTTCAAGATGCCTATTTTTTCACTTTTCTATTTAATTAACCGCAGTCCTCCTGTAAAATATATTTATAAATGATCAGCGCGTAGTCAATATGCACCTTTAAAAGGGCATACTGTATACGAATGACCATTTTCTTTTCAACCATATTATAACACAGCCAGACAAAAAAAATGTCAAGATCGTAGGTCGGACCATGATATTCCCATGTATTTTTTGACGTATATGTCTCACTGAATGCGAATCCGGTCTCAGACATGGTCCTACACGTCTAAGATTGGCCCTAAAGGCCCAAAACTACCCCTAGAAGAATCGAAAGATGAATTTCAACTATGGTATTTCAACGTATTCGTTAACGCTAGACCCAAAATTGTAGTAGAAAAGTTTTTTTCCTACTGAAATTCACCCTCTACAACTAAAATTACCCTTAACGAGGGGTGAAAAATCGAGTTTTTTGCGCCAGAATCTCAACGATGGTATTCTCTTGTACTTGTCAACTCTGGATCCGAATTTGTAATCGAATACTTTTCACCCTCAAGGGCCAAAACTACCCCTAGGAGAAATGGAAAATCAAGGTTTGGTCGCCTGAATCGCAACAGTGGTATTATCATGTACTTGTCAACACTGGACCTAAATTTGTGATTTAAAACTTTTTACCCCATTGAAATTTACCCTCTAGGACCAAAACTACCCCTAGGAAAGGGTGAAAAAACGAGGTTCGGACGCCGAAATCGTGAGGTGGTATTCTCAAGTACTTGTTAACGCTAGACGTTAATTTGTAATTGAAAAGTTTTAACCCTACTGAAATTTACCCTTTAGGACCAAAACTACCTTTAGGGAAGGGTGAAAAAACGAGGTTTGGACGCAGGAATCAAAAGGTGGTATTCTCATGTACTTGTCAACGCTAGACATAAATTTTTAAAATTTGTGATTGAAAGTTTTAACCCTACTAAAATTTACCCTCTAGGACCAAACCTACTCCTAGGAGGGGGTGGAAAATCGAGGTTTAGACGTCAGAGTCGTAACGGTGGTATTTTTATGTACTTGTTTACGCTGGATCCGAATTGTGATCTTACCAGAACTCGTTTTTCCACCCCCACCTAGGGGTAGTTTTGGTCCTAAAGGGTGAATTTCAGTAGGGGAAATACTTTCTACCACTTATTCGGGTCTAGCGTAAAAAAGTACATGAGAATACCATTTTATTTCTTGTACTAAAAATGTTATGCCATCATAGAAACTTTTCAGATCTATGCTTGGAATCCCCTCATAGCCATAAAGCGTTTTAATACGTTTCATTCATCATTTTACGGTTAAATTATTATTTCTCCAATTTTATCTAAAAACATGCAATCAACGAAAGGGCAATATTCCTATAATGTAGAAGATCCATTAAAATGGCGATAAGTATAAAGAAAGCTTTTGAAAAGCTGTTATATCTTTCGATTTTATTTGAATGCACTCTTGAGACCTAAAATATATTCTTCGCACGTTGCTCCAAATGGGTTGGGAATTTTAATTTTATAAAGAAGAATTTTACTCGCCGAAATGTAATAGCTTAACTAACTATTTTATAGGTTTGCGGGTGCAAAGTGTATTAATAGTAAAAAATATATAAATTGTGTAAATGGCAGTTAAAAATATATATTTTTTTACTAAAGGTAGGAGCATATATAGTTTTTTATGATTAAAAAGGGGGCTGCCACATTTTGTTGTTTTAGCACTTACACTAATGTTAAATAAACACTGGATAATTTATTTAAGGACTTTTATCAAACCTTGTCCCGATGCTATAAACCTAAAAATAAAAAAGCAATATAGCAATATAAACCATAACATAAAGTATTGTTTACATTGCCCTTGAGTATGTTTTAGTTTGTGTCATTATTTTTTGAGATCTATGCTTTTCCTTCTGTTTTATATCTGACTTTTATCGATTTTTTCTTACCAAATTTTAGTAAATGCGTAGAACACTACCAAAGTTCGTAGTCTTTATCAAAATGTATATTCTTTTGAAAGCGATGGTAATAAAGAAGGGGTTTCAGGTCAAATAATAACTATTGTAAAAGGTCATCGTCAATTTTTTTTGGTTAAAAAAAGACCAAATCATCTTTTGGGTCAAGTACAATTGAAAATTAACAAAAAGGAATATGAAATATCATTTTTTTAAGAAGAAAGACCAGCAAAATTTAGCAAAATTTGTCTTTCTAAAGCAATTGGATATTGACACAGTCGATAAAGAACGTATTGTTTTAAACCTAACAAACCCAGCTATTTAGTGAAATAAGTACTATTTTTCATTGAACGAAATAGTTCTCTAGAATATTTTGTTTAAATTATTTTTTAGACAAGATTTAGGGTGGTTTTAGATTTTTTGTTGTTATTTAGGCTCTATGTTTCTTTGTTACATTACTAGCAGTGCAGTGGAGTATTGAATATTAAGGTTTTAATAAACTATTGAAAACTTACTAAAATAATACGTTTATGTTTTTCTATTTACCCATCTTGGTTACAAAAAAAATTGTGTTATGTATGAGTACTTTAAAGTAGTTGCATGTGGTTTTTGGATAATATATTAAATTATCCAGTAGAAATAAACTTTTTTTACCATCTTTGTCGTTCATGTCATTTCACATATATCTCTGTTTTGTTTTTTTTTTATTGTAATTTAAACAATTTATTTAAACAAGCTCAACAACTAGTTTTGCCAGATATAGTAGATATTAAGGCAGAAAAATCTAGTATTAACATTAAAATTAAATGTTTTTAAAATCCCTATTTTTTTCGCGAAGCTTTGTTTTACTTGTGGGCTAATTTTTTTTCTAAAAAAGCAATACTTGTATAAAGTAAAAACTCAATGACAATGAAAATATTAATCAGTATTTATTTCTGGCCAGTGCATAGATTATTCTTCTGTCGTTTTTTTGGAGGCGACAATGCCTTCCTATTGATGTTAAAATTGACTCAGTAGAACACTAAAGCATTCTAAAAATACAAACCCACAGAAATAATTAAATAAAATATGAATATCCTTGCTCTGCGGGTAGAACTTAACCTTTGGACTAAAAATAAAGCACGAACAATGATTATTTTATTGTCTCCTAAATTGCGCCTATATTGGCGTTTGATAGGGAAATGCAGCAATTTTTTTGTTAAGTAAATAAAATTATACATTATTTGAGAAACTTAAGTTTAATCTGATTGCAAAATTCTTAAATATCCCCTTAATAAACGATATTACGGCCCTGTTTCAGAGCGTTCAGTCAATCACCCAGTAGTAAAATAAGCGATTTTTAAAGTCAAATATTTTATAAATCACTTGACAAATATTTAAAAAAAATTTTACAGGTAATTAGAATATGTATGTAATTTTACATAACAAATTTATTCCTTTATGTCGAACAAGGCAGAAGTTATTATACGGAGGAAAATATGCTGAAAGCTTTTGTGTATTATACACACATTCGTGCGGTGGGCTGGAACTTGGCCTGTGCATTACCATAAGTCTATATTTAACATAATCGTTTGATGACGTTCTTGCTCCAGAAATTAATTGCTTTTGGCGCATTTTTACTGTAACGAAAGCTCTTTAATAATTAATATAAAGATAATGTGTAGGTTAATTTATTAAAGTGTTTGAAATGCTCCAACTATTTTTAAGTTTGCAAAAACACTTACCATCGGCTTTGAAAAATTTTCGGCAACTGTAACTAATTTTTTCAATTGGCCAATAAATTATTTGTTATTTTTTTTTGCTTTTGTCATTCTTAATCTTAAATGTCCAGATTATAGTGCAATTTTTTTATATAAATATTTTTATGGTTAAACTAGCACAGAGCTACATAACTACAAGAATATCGTAAACAATAAAGGTGTACAAAAATTTTGGAAACCTACTTAAATTGGTAAAGTTATCCATAACAAACTATAGTGTGCGTTTTTTTGTTTTAACTATTTTAGACTGTTTCTTTTAGGGTCAAAAAATAAATAAATAAAAACAGTTCTAACTAAAGTACACATGGAAACATAATGGTTGGTGCAAATTATTGTTATATTATTATACTATGTTTTGTCTACAGACTTTTATCATCAACTTTTTTTTAACATATACCTTAATTTTGTATATTTTTATTCGTAGTAGTTTTTTTAATTTTGTTAAGGATATTAAATATAAGCCTTTGCAGTATCTTTTGACACAAACGACATCTCAATGGTTATCTTTAAATACTTTTTACCTTTAGTAAGAAAATTAAAGTAGTAAATGTTGCAGTGTTAGCGATTTATCGTGACTGTACTAGTTGTTATGCGTTTCAGGTTCTAAGGCATTTACCACACCTTAAAAGCCTAGAATATATTATTCAACTCTTGTGTTTAGCTACGATTTGAAATAAAATATAACATTTTTAGTCTACCAATGCAAAAAAAGAGTTTTAATACCTATAAGTTGATAGTTAAGCTTTAGCACAAATTTTTAATCACACCCTACGCCAGTTATGTCTTTCGATAGCTATGCAAAAAGTGATATAGTAATACGCAATTTTTTTTTATTTTGAATAAAGATTTTTTTATTTTACAGTAAAAGCACGGCCACTAAATGGAAATTGTGAATGATATAATTATGGTAAAGTACGGAATTTTGTCAAAGCAATATATTTCTCCCAAATATTTACCCGAATGTTTGGCATTATTTTTGGAATCCGGCATTTAGCACCTTAAAACTTTAAACTATTTAGGTAGATCTCTTATAATAAACCTTTCTAAAACATTATAAAAGAAAATAAAAATTAAATTTATTAAAAATCCATGTTTTAAAAATGCAATATATAAAATAACACAAACACGAATAGATCTTCTTTAAAAATCTTTATTAAGCACTGCTATGCTATTAAAATATCCTCTGATCAAAAGCACTTAAATAGCAATTAGGTTTATTGATTTTATTAAAAGCACACTTGAGAAGTTAAAGTTATTCTTTACACGTTGCCGGAAATCGATTAACACTTTTACTTTTAACGCGGCCAATTATTTCTCTTTAGCAGTAATTTAGAAGAAATATTAATTAATAATAACTTTTTGTTTTGGCTACTTTATTTATATTTATGTAAAATTGATTTTTTACAATATAGGGTGTTATTTTAAGCATACATATTTGTATTATAGACTATGTTTAATAATTTATCACTTCTTTTATGACCACTTAGACCAAGCCTCACCTGTAAAGAAACAAAAGTTGTTGGATGTACGAGGTGTATATATACAGGGTGTAAAAAGTATAATACTAACGATTTTTTTGGGCGATAGTGGAGCTCTAAACAAGTCAAAAAGTTTACATGACATATGTGTTAAAACTTAACAAATTTTTGTCTTAACCATATCCAAGTTACAAATTTGAAAGTAATTATTTCTGAAAAACTTAACAATTAAAAACTTTCTTCTTAATCGCTTATCAGTAGATTTATTTGCAAATAAATTGACTAAGTTTTAAATGTTTTAATCTAAATATAAAAAAATATTAATACTTTTTTCCCAGCTAAAAATTTTAATGAACAATTGGCAACAAAGCTACCCAGAAGCCTTCTGCGTACAGTTGTCAGTTGTACATTGTGTCGCGATATTTTTGTTTTATTTTTAAATCTAGAAAATATGCCAATATGTTATAGATTTGCGACAACCGTATTGGGATGTGTGCAACCGAGACATTTTATTCTTTAAGCAAAATTAAAAAGTCCTGTTTTAAAACATCATAATTTGTTTTCTTAAAATGAATATTCAGCGCAATTTTGTGGTAGGTTCAATATTTTTTTAAGTACAAATAAAAACCAAACAGTAGTTTATTGTTATTTAATTTTCAATTAAAAATCAAAATAAATTGCAAGAAGTAATTTTTATTATTTGTATGTAGATAAACATATGTTTAAAAAAAGTGTAAATATGTAAAAGCTTGCAAAAAACGTTTGACGTTCGACTCGCTGCGATGAAACAGGCCCGGTGTTACCAAATGTTTTAACCATTGAAAAGGCATATTTCAAAAACAATTAACTTTTGACCCATGTGTTCTTGGCTTTTTTGACTTGTTAACACCCTAATGGAGAAAAGTTTCGTACCTAAACCTATAAGAGAGGATTGGTTGGAAATCGCAGAAAGTATTACGCTTATTGCAAAATAGCAATAAACAAAAAAATACCAAAAATCCAGTTCTTTGTATGGATTTTCTGGGTTTTTCTGTAAGAACTTCCATATTCGGCTAAAAAACTTTATGCTATGATAAAACATCATTCCAAATCTTGTTAAAATTTGTTGAGCAATTTTGCAACTTGGTTATAGTCCATAATTTCGAACCTAGACATTCGGTTGTTTTTATACTTGTACTAGAGATCTTAACCTTTAAATATTTTTTCACTAACAGTCGGATTGTGTGAACGCACTTAATACATATTTTAAATTTCTGAACAGTTGCTAAGGTTAATAATTCAAATATTTTTTTTAAACAATTTTTGTTTAAACTAAAGAAAAAATATGTTTTGCTCTTTAGCTATTTTAGAAGTAAAATATAATTTTAATATTGTAAATAATACAATGATTCCATATTAATCATGTCGAAAAGTTTATATTTACAATTATTTATAGATTCACTGTTAACTGCTTATGACAACCAATCGACCGATTTGCAATTTTAGTATATTAAAAGAAGTGTCTTTAAAAATACATAAAATACGTATTTTTAAGTAAAAATTAAAAATTTCCGGAGATATTCAGTTTTAGGCAAAAAAATCTAATACACCCGATTGCTAGAATTGATATTTTTTTTAGCGAAATTGGATTTCAAAGTTATTACGCAAAAACTATTCAATCGACAAATTTTACAATTTCCATAGCATAAAGTATGTTTGGTAAAATACGAGGGTCCTCTAAAGAATCTCAAGGGATCAAAAAAATGACGTAACAAGTTGCGCTTTTAATTTTTTTTCTTTTTTTATATTAATAGGTTTTAACGACCGTAGATAGATTTAACGATTGCTTACCAATCCTATCGTATGAATAATTTTATAATAAAACTTTTTTATTTTTCACTTTTTTCTACGACCAATAGTTACAGAGTTATGGTCGATTTTAGTGATCGTTTTTTTCACATTTTGTTTATTTTACAAATGTTCCAGTCCTTTCTATAAGGCAGCGTATTTTAATTCTTGTAATATATGTCGTAATCTTTTTAAAAAAATTGTCTCTTCATAAAAAGCCTAGTCTTTTTATGTAGCGTAGGCGTATCATGTAAAATAGTCAAGCTACACGAGCTGAGGCTGTTTTTTAACATTGTGTTGTAACATAACCTGACCAAATGTAATTGGAAATGGCGTGGCATGGGCGTAGTTAGTTTTGTATTTACCAATAATTAAAAAAAAAAATAAAGTACGAATATACAACTTTAAAATTAGTCAAGTTTATTACGGCAAAATATGTCTAAACAGCGCTGCGTCTCTTCCTGACAAGCCTATGCATATCGTGTAGCTTGATTATTTTAGATGATATGCCGACGCTTCATAAAAAAAATGGGATTTTCGTAAAAAGACGGATTTCGTACAACGGATACATTATTCTAAAGGATTTCCAGCAGAAAAATGCCTCTCACATCGAACATCCAAACAGGTAAGGCTTGGTCTCAATATAATTGTAATTAATTGTGGATACTAAAAGCCCAGCATTATTTTCTAGAAATTATTAGTTCTATAAAAGCTTTTGACTACTTTTTTGTCTTGTCTTTAATAGACCTATACAAAGATTCCTATTATTTGAAATGAATACTGGAGCAAGATCCATATATCTTCTTACCAGTTTACAAAAGATAGACGTCATAAAATGAAAAATGAGTTTCTTTATAAATCATACACTCATATAACGATATATAATATTTTATTAAAGTACTATATTTAATCTTTAAAATGTTTCTTTCTGTATTTTTGCACTGGGCATTAACTGTATTTTGATAAACTAAATTAATACCATGACTTCTTTTAAAATTTAAAAAAAAAATAATTATTTGACCAATTTTCGTATTCATTGTATCAATGGGTTATATTGCTGAAAGTTTCTCTGCGCAATATTCCCTACATGGGTAGTAAGATGGGCTACAAAGAACTTCGGATCATCGAGGCTTTGGCAGGTAACAGATAACAAATATGTGAACAATTGCTTCCAAAATCGTTATAGAATAAACCATATTTTTTATATTTTCTTTAGGATAATATTAAAAATCACGTCATTTTTTGCCAGAAACTTAGTATTGTGAAAAATTTAAATACAGGTAGTTATTTGAATTTATCAGATTATTCCATTATAACGGGTGTTTCTTAGGTTTGATTTCCCTCTAAAATTTTTTATTTTTTTATGATAAAAAGAAAATACATTTTAAACCTCGGTATTTGGCATAAATGTGCATTGTTTGGCCTATTTAATTGTTTTGTATCACTATCAAATTAACCGAAAATGACTAGAACTTTCAAATTTTAAATTGCATTACCGGTATATTTATTCTTATTTCAAGAGGATATGACATTTTGAATACAATGATGCTATGTCAGTTTTTAACACTTTCTGTAAAATATTTACTTTTTAACTCAATATTATTTACCATACACTATGACATTAGAGAAAAGCACAAACGTGACCTTAAAATGTCAAAAAATGCCCATAAAATTCAACTTCACATTTAAAGAAACGGTGTTCCATATTTTAAAATAATTTCAAATGCAACTGCTATGCCTAAAAGCTTTATTAACAATTTTTTTTTATCTTTTTGTGTTAAACAATTTATTTTTCTTGCATAGATTCAATTTGTATCTCATTCCATAAAATTCAACTTCACATTAAAAGAAACGCTGGTTCATATTTCAGAATAATTTTAATTGCAACTGACGTGCTTAAAAGCTTTTTCGGCATTTCTATTATCTTTTTGTATTAAACAATTTATTTTTCTTGCATAAATTTAATTTGTATTTTAGTTCTTGTGTCAATGCAGAAATACCAATAAGTTTTGCTCACGTATCCTAAACGAAAAATGTTTGGAATGCAAATTTGACCTAAAACATATACAGTTCACGTTTGATGTTGAAACTGGACAAGTTAGTGATTTCTTTAAAGAAAAAAATAACATTGTTAAATAATATTTTGTCATTTTTTTCATAACATCTCAGTCACTAAAACAAATAGGTACCAGATTGGCGTCGTCCTTTATTTTGTGGTAGTACATATTAACGTAGATAAATGTAATAGTGAAATCAATAATGAAGCGAACAGCTATTCTTTAAATAGAATTATTAATGGTAGAAGTTGTAGGAGGGGTCATTAGCTCGACATGAATTCAATACTTCAGAGACGGTCTGACTTGGGATACGTACAGAGTATACAAATTAGAAGGAAAGAAATACTTTCTGGCACGAGATTTTTGGACGCTTCTGTGGCTATGTATATAAGGCGTTAAAGGTTGTAAAGCTATATTTAAACGTAACCCCCATCACGTAAAATGATTTTTTGTTCTGCAGAACTTGGCCGCCCATTAGTAAAGATAAGTACTGGCAGACTTTTTCTCCTCAGCGAACATCATTGTCTTTTCGACGCGATTAATTGGTTAGGATTTTTGGCGCTCCAATCCAATATAAATTGAGGATACTGTGAAAAAGATATCTGCATTATTCTGCGCTTCTTCTCCAAATCAGGCTTAGAAGCCAGTTTTAATTGTGGCAGAGAGAAGTTTGTAGGAAGAAATAGAGTTAGTGCCAGGACTGAGCCTTGGGGCACCCCAGCGTTAAGTTTGTGAAAGCTGAAGGAGTTACCATCTACAGTAACGAATATACGTCAATTAGAAAGGAAAGTGAAGAGCACCAAGAAGACCGCGGAAAAAAAATTGTTTAAAAAGCGTATGCTTCGATTTTTTTGGCAGGCTCTCAACGGTATTAATGCCCACAAGATATCAGATACATTTTCCCTGTTTATATTGAACAACAATCTACAATGACCAACGTTAGTGAGTCAAAGAGTATTGTAACTGTGCATAATTTATGAATAATTTTAACTATATTTATCAGTGTTTTTACATGTCACAAAAAAGTCTTTGGGTACTTTGGTTTAAGTGCTCAGCAAAAAAATTTAAACATTCACATTTATCCTTTACAATATTTAGAACTAAATTTGGAAATTCTTCTCTCCTGCACGCATCAGCCAATCCAACAGTCGCTCTTTGGAAAAACCTATGTCCATGCATTCTCGTCAATAATCTTGACTTTTTAGCCCGATAGCTCTCAAAATTTCTTTCAAGAAAAGCAATTTTTGTGTGCTTACTTATATCAGCATTATGTTTCATAAAAATGATTGTACGGAACATAAAATAATATGCTGATAAAGGTTAAGGTTTACAAACCTTGGATAAAATACTAAAATATGACAATCATACCTTAATGCCAATAATTGGCATAGGTTATATCGTATTTTGATTTGGATTTTTTTGGAAACAAAGTGAAAATGGCTTTTAAAGTTCGTTCCTTAATAACAAAGAGCAAACTATTAGAATTACTCAGTTAATTACAAGTAAATGCAAAAATACTTTAAAAAAGGCCATAGTAAATTATTTTTAATCTTTTCTTCATTACAAGCCAAGAAAATAAACCTTTCTATGGATATGAATATGTGTTTACATCCATGTCCGGAATTTATTTTCTGACAAATAATATTAAAAAAAAACATACCTATTACCTTCATCTGATACGCCAATGACAAATTTATAAATGGTAAACAAACCCAATTTGAATTTGCACGAATCTGAGCACTCTAAACAAAATATCGTGGTTTCCATTTTGCTAAAATGTATTAAACAAACGGGAACAAACACATAATGCATTATAAATCATCCGTGCTTACTGTTGCTAAACCGCTTTTATATCTGCAGAAAGCCGCAGGCCACAAATAAACGTTTTTCTGTGTTTTTAGTGCGTAACGTTCTTTATTATGAAAGTGGTCGCATCAAGTGGCAATATCTCAAAGGCGCACTGACAGTATTAAGTCCAAAGCTTCGCGTAAATCTCATTACATTGTTAAGAATAAAAACTGAAAAAAAAACTTTTCATGCATTTTTTATAGTATTTTGGGTATTAAAAGACTGTTCGAGAAGAAATTAAAAAACCTTTCTTTATTTGTTTATTTTTTTTTAAGTAACGTAGGTGATTTTAAGTGGTTTTATCAATCAAAATATATTAAAAAGAGTGCTATAAATAAAATATTGATGGTGTATATTTTTGGTGATTACAGGTCCTTTAGCTGAAAATAACATAAATTCCGGTGAAACAACTATAATATCTTTTGTTATTTTAAATTAAAAACTGAATATATTTTTATTTTTTGATTTTCCGAAAAATCTGAATACAAACCATGAGTCAGAAAACATGCTGTATATTTGTTTAAAAAAATACTTCTTTACATTTTTTTCCTTTTTTTTTTTTGCGGTACAACTTATGGATGACTTTTAAATATTTTTATAAAATATTTGTATATTTTTTTCTATAACCCATCTAAATATCTAAATTTTTTCGCTGAGACTTTGTTTTAATTTGAGACAGTCTACAACGGTTAAAGAAATGTACCAAAGTACTATGGTTGCCCTAAAGACAGTTTTCTTGTTTAAATCTATATAGGTCCCCATCTGGTCTTTTTATCTTGGCACTAAGTAAAGGAAGTAGATTTATTTGTTTTGTCTCTTAAAATCGTATGTTTTTAAACATATGGCAATAGGTGCTACTGGAAGTCACATACCTTGACAATATGTTTATTAATTTTGACCATCTAAATTGTAAAGTTTTACTTGTTAATACATCTTTTTCATTATTTTGGACAGACGATTAATATTCCAACCACTATAGAAAAAAACAATTTAAAAATCACCAAAGTAACATTCAGACCCACACAGGAGAGGGTAATTTTCATTTTTATAATTTTGTATAGCGGCTCATTTGGGAATATATAATCAATTTAACAAACTTTTACAGGCAAACAATTTTTAATCTCATTTAAAATGACATCAAATAAGGTGCGTTATGTTATTGACTTCTTAAAAAAAGACTATTAAAAATATTTATAGCTTTGACGTTTTTTTAGTTTAATCCGTTAAGAACTGCTTTTTAAAGTATCAATTAAAAACGGTTGGAGATACATTACTAACCAAAACTTTGTGTACCAATTAATAAATAAATACAATGGAAGTCCAAGATTCCAGTGTTATTGATGCCTTATAAGTCTTTTAACCAAATTATTAAATATTTGTTTTCAGGGGTCAGTATTTTCGGATGTTTTAAATGCGGCTTTGGTTGTTTCAATTTGTAAAAAGGTCGAACCAAGTGAAATCTCAATTTATAGGTCAATTTCTTTTCTCATCAATACTTCTTAAAACATTTGAGAAATGTATTGTTATTGGAATGTCACATTTCTAAAAATATATTTACAAACAGCTAATTTGGATTTAAAAAGAACCTTTATACCACGTTGGCTATTTTGCCTTTAGCATTAACTATTATTGATGCTTTTTAAGACTCCACTTATACAATAACTCTTTTGTGTGACCTAAAAAAGCATTTGACTGTGTCTCTCACAACTTGTTTTCAAAAAAACTTTAGAGATACAATTTTTATAACTCTAGCTTATTTCTGATATCTTGGATGTAAAATCCAAATAGGTATAGCGGTGGGGTGTTGAGCCTGCACAGGGCAGTGTGAACGTCGGAGTTTAACAGGATCAGTTCTTGGATTATTATTTTTTTTAATCTATATTAATGATCTCCCTAGCTATGACTTAATATTACGGTTCACTCTCTACGTAGATGATACTTCCATAACTATTAGGCATGCAGATCTGACTAGGGCAAAGTCGAAAAAGTCACAGGAGATGAGTGAAGTTTGGTCTAGCGCAAATTTGCTTTTCCTAAACGTTGACAAAACTTAACCAATGGTTTTTAACACCAAAAATACTTTGCTCCCTCTGCAACATTTTTTGGTGTCAGTTTGGACTTCAGACTTGGTTGGGACACACGCACCACACACACAGAGCAAATTTTTAACATCTCAGTAAAAACGTATACATTTTACACAACTAGACGAAGTGTGTGTTTCAAACTGTCCTTCGGCAGGCGACCTTCTTACTTTGTCACTCGCACATGAGTAAGCGATAGTTGCTTGAAAGCATGCTGCGGGACCAGAAAGACTTACCATAACCACACAAGATACAACCACGACACTCAAATCAAACAAAGTCTTGTACTGAGTTGTTGGAGGTCGAAAGCTGCCAAAATGGGTCCAGTATTCTGGGTATTTATTTTTACAATAAATTTCCTAAACATATAAAATAGCTACCCATTGTAGCATTTAGGATTAAAATACTAATTTTTTTTTTGTAAGACTGGTATTGTTAATAAATCAAATTAAATAAAGAAATGCTAACAAACAAAGAAACTGTATCCCAAGTACGGTTTCATCTGATATATGAAGTAAATAGATTTGTATAAAGGGTATATAATGGTATAAAACGTGTATGGATCGGGAGGAGAAAAATACATTTCGATTGAAAAGAGAAATTCTAGGTTTATTTTAGCTATTAAGGTTATGTATATTAATTATGTGTGTCAAATAAGAACAGCCTCGAAAGTAAGGCTTACAAGGTTAATTGACTTTTAATTCCGCAGAACTTTACCACTCATTGTTAAAAGATAAGTATGAGAAGACTTTTTTTGTAAAAGCAAATTTGCTTGATAATTCTGAGCATTAAAACATATAATTTTTTGTAAAAGAGATATTCGCATTACCCTGTGCTTAATGTAGAAATCAGACTCAGACACTGGCTTAAGAGTCCATTCGCGCCGCAAAAATTGGATCCAATTTGTGGTTCGGGGCATAATGCTTGTCTCAAAAATGGTATAAGTTATCGATAATTTTTAAAAACTATACGAAAGCCAACACTTAAATCTAGGCTTCTGCTGTAATAGTTTTTTAAGTTTGGATGTAGTTTTTAATATTTCCTTGAGTGAAAGTCACCCTGAAATCGGTTTGGTGGAAAATGTTTGGATACTATTTTTTCTTAAATGGACTCATATTTCAAAAATCCGTAACAGCAGAGGCATATAAATTATTTCCTTACCTTTAAAATGGTGTATAATTTATGTCATTTAAGTGAAAAATAGTTACCAAAAAACGTTATCTCCTGTAGGCTTGCAATCGGAAACAACATCGCATCAAACACCGAATTTGAAAGAACCTAAATAAAATATAATATTTTTAATGTGGTTATACGAAAATTGTGGAGGTGGGAGTTTGTTAGTCTCCGCCCACCATCTCCGCGTCCTTTCGCCCGACCCCTAAGGTGTAGCGTAAATGCACTCTTAAGAAACAAGACATTAAAGTGGAGAGTACTATCGTCAGCAAAGCTAGGGATGAAATTAATCATGAATAAAGAAGATTGTTGCTGAAGAGTTAAAAAATGGTAGATGGGGTGTCATTACATGTCGTCCATGTACTTCCTATACAATACTTATTATTTCGATGAAGTAAAGATTTACTTTGACATGTATGCTAATATTGTTTTTACCTTATAAGAAATACTATTGCAAAGTTTATGAATACTTGTGCGGTGTTTTATTTATATTTGATGTTTTAAGCTATATTTTTCGTGTTTTATTATTAATATTGTGCACTTAGAATCCTTTTTTACTGCCATTTCTTTAATATAACTGTTTTTAAATTTTTTTGTTATAATGACTTTGTTGTTACTAATTATTATTGGTTATAACCACCAGAATTTAAGGAGACCTTGAAAACCGGTTCCCGCAAGAAGAAGGCTCATAAATAATATGTAAACTGGGTTCCAAAATTTATATTTATCTTAAACTACACTTATAAACCGGTTCCGGTTAATTCACTGTAAAGGTTAAAAAACAAAGCTATAACATATTATATAATGAATTAGGGAGAACTAACCAGAACTAGTCAAAATTATATGGATATAAACAAAACTTTTCACGACTAAGAATCACCGATTTCCTTCCACTTCCACTTTCTGTTGTGCAAGTTCACCGCTTCTTGCCAGTTGTTTGGCAGTTTTGAAAACTACACCTATAATTGTTTATAAGCAGTTTTGTTCTTGTTCGGCTAAAATAATATGTAGATCTATATTTAAAGTCAATATTGAAGTCGACTAAACTGAATAGATAGAATAAATGATGAATATTTCAATAAGTATATAATTTTATTTTTATATAATAATTAATTTAAACACTCCAATTCGTAAAACCCCGACAAGTATTTAATTGGAATGTGTGGTAGACACTTTATTTTTGTGTACTGATAAGTGGATATAAAAATAGATCGTTAAACCCCTATTCCTGGGACCAGGTTTACCAACACCCAATTAAGGTGGTTTTCCACAAATAGATAAAAGTAAACTAAAAATGTTAAGTTTTTATTAGGATATTTTACCTTACGCAAAATAATTAAAAAAGACATAATAGACTTATAATTGGGTATTTATAATTGTTAGTATAATCCATACCGACCGGACTATAAGTGTATTTAGTGAGAATACGCCCGGACTATAATATTTAAGATTTAAACTCGTACGCCCCGCAACATAGGTGACCAACAAATCATCTAGAATATCGATTTTTCTGTTCCCCCTTCTTACTTTTTAGTCTAGTAGTTGTTGTTTATGTTTAGTTATTAATGTCTGCCGCTGAAGTTTTTCATATTTAAACGTTATTAAAAACCAACCGTTGGGCTTTTATTTAACAATAATAATTGTCTTATACATAATAGGTTTGTTCCAACAAGCATTCGGTATCGTTTCGAAATCGTTTTTGAACTGTTTTTTGGTGCGCTTCGACGCATGCGCGGACTTGAAATAGTTTCGTGACGGTACGAAAAGTAACAAAGGCTTGATCGCTTTGCGGATCGTTTTCGGGACTGTCGAATCAAAAGGTCAAATGAATATATAACCCTACTTTTCTACTTATTATTTTTGTGATCAAAGTTCGCAAATATCACTCATAATATTGTCACTCATCTTTAAAGATAATTAAATTTAATGATGTGCTTAGGAGGTGTAAAAATTAATGCTTTTGAATAATTAAACAAGCGAGGAAATAGGAAATGCTAAAGCACATTGCACGCTAGTCGCTAAATAAAGTTAGGATTATGCAGAAAAATTAAATTAAGTTTAAATAAGTTAAAGTAACACAAGAAAAGATAAACATTATGTGATCAAATGGTTTTAATTATACATATAAATTAAAAATTAGGTTAAGCTAAGTTAAGTTAAAAAGATAACCAACTTTAAACTTTCTTAACTTATTTTAATTTTTTAACCTTATCATAAAATGAAATAAACGTTTCCTTTTAAAAATAATTAAACTCCCACACAATAACATCATAAAATAGGCTTACAGAAACTCGTCTTTCCCATGCGTTATGAAAAAATGTAACAAAATTATATATTTTTAGACAAATATTTATTTCAGAAGTTAACAAATTACCGGACAGCTGCCAGAGAGTGTACCAATAAAATAGAAATCACGAAAACCCTATTAACAGTGATTTGCCCTACGTATGCAAAAAAAATATTATTTTTAAACTGATTTGCATGTTTTTACACAAATGTCTTAATTTATATTAACTTTATTTTTGTTAACTTAACTTTTCTGCATAATCCTACCTTAACAGTAAACATATGGAAGATGAAATATGAAACATGAAACAGCTGTTAAGAATCAAAAAACCAGTGCCAAGATGCTCAATGCGCAAGTCAACCCAAACTGTTTTCAATTTATGCCATGTATCGGAATTACCGTTCTGAAACCGTAACATAAACCCAAGTTTTGTTGGTATACAAACAGGATCGTCCGATAACCGTCACGTCTCTGTTGGAACGCACTTTAATCACTGCGCAGGAGCGTGATCGTTCGGTGACGGTTTTTCGACGTGTTGGAACAAACCTAATATACTTTGGATACTTTCAGAAAAAGCCTGTACCAGTAAAGCCTTCATGGGATCTGAAAGTTTCGTTGTTGATGCCTAAAAGAACAACTTTAAGCAATAATTGTTTATCTTTTTATTTGACATCTTTTCTTTAGGATTTATTTTATGAGGCGCAGAGTAGTGATATACATTGCTTTTAATAAAACTTTATATTATATCTGTTAACTAATAAAAAGTTCTATGTTTAACAGGAGTTGTCCAGTTACCAAGTAATAAATTTGCTTTTATCACCCAACATTTACTCTTATAATCTCTACCCTGTCAGAGACTATAAACTATAATACTTACGGTAACTTTGTATAGTGCGAAATGGTTGGCATCAAGAGGCAATATCTCAAAGGGGCCTGGCAATATGTAAGGTCCAGGGAGTGGCGTAAATTATTAACGTTTCAACGATAAGAGACGTGGAAAACTACACTGGCTTGGTTTATTTGCTCAAACAAAAAGGAAGTAAAAAAAGCTATTTTTAGTTGCTCTATATTTAAGTTCGCGAGATGATGTGAGCTATATACCTAGTGCATAATATTTTATCGACATAGGCATCCTTTAAAAAAAGAAAGTTGCTTAGTAGGCAAAAAAGTAAACATTTTAAAATTAATTGTCTATGGGCAAGTTATTATTTATTATTTTATCATTTTATTAGCTTTCAAATACAAAATCAAAATATAAAATTTTTAAGTAAAAAAAAAAACAGAAAATTATTATGCTGATCAAAAGCCTCAATGGGCACGAAGCTGGAAACCCCCTCCCCAACCCCTCCAAAACTGCTTCCAAAGGTCGGGGAGCTGCATTTGACAGATTTTTAGTAGACTGTCTTACAGAAGTGTTTCGCAACATTTATCAAAACTACAGCACCTATACATTAACTAGGCTTAGTCTTACCATTTCCAAAGCAAAAAAATACACCCCCACTCCACCCCTAACGACTCATTATGTAACTTTTCCCCTTTTACCTATTCTGAAAGCCTTTGATCGTAAATTCCATATCCAATCCAAACCATGGCTCTAGAACCCGGGGTGGGTCTTGGCCGCCTCAACAATTCTCCTCCGTTCTCTTCGATCCTGTGTGGCTTCTTCCCAATTGAGCACCCCCAGGGTTTGAAGGTCCTTCCGGATATTATCACGCCATCGAAGTTTTGGGCGCCCAAGTAGTCTTTTGTTGTAAGGGTTTCTTCCAAGACCATTTTAATTAGCCTTGAATCATTATTCATCTGGACATGTCCCAGTCATCTTAATCTGTTTGACTTAATTTCTTGTACTATACTTGGTCTTTTATATAGTTCATATACCTTGTTTTTCATGCGCATCCTACACCGCAACATTTGTTGATCCTGTACTGCTCCAAATATTTTTCTAAGGATCTTTCTTTCAAAACGATTAAGTAGTAAGGTGTCTTGTACGGTCATGGTCCATGTTTCGCTAGCATAAGTTACAACTGGTCTTATAATAGTTTTATAAATATTTATTTTTGTTTGTCTGGTCAGGATTCTTGATCGTAATAATTGCTGGGTTGCGTAGTACCATTTATTTCCTTGTAGTATGCGCTGTCTTATTTCTACTTTAATGTTGTTATCTGATGTTATTAATGCCCCTAGGTATCAAAAAGACTGTACGTGAATTCCATATCAGAGTCAACTAAATAATTACACTTAATACCGTTTGACCCCGGGAGGGGAGAGGTAACAGCCTTAGTCCATACCAAAGCCTGCCATATGTTTCTGCTAACGTTTTCTTAATCAGGGTAATCGTGAAATCCATTCCACAGCTCCCAGACGGGTTACTACTAATTAACATCCTTCAAAACACCCCCCAACGTCACCACTTCCCCAAGCCCATAATAAAGCTACTATTTCTAGGTCTTTCCATTTTAAACACTTAAGTTTTGTAGAATGATGACGCGCAAAACCCAGATACCAAAGTATGGATGCAATGCTCTAATATTAATTCTTTAACCTCGTCATCTTCTCGTTTATTATTTTCGTTATTGAAGGCCACATAAACGTTTTAAAGGATATTGAGTAGTAACCTCTCTACGGGTTGTAGAATGGATTTCACGATTACCCTGATTGAGAACCCGTAAGCAGGAACATATGGCAGGCTTTGGTACGGAGTGGCGTTGTTCCCTCTCCCATGGTTATGTTAGGTTTATGTTAGTTCATTTGTCGT
The DNA here is from genome assembly GCA_019359885.1 of Listronotus oregonensis. Classification (NCBI taxonomy): domain Eukaryota; kingdom Metazoa; phylum Arthropoda; class Insecta; order Coleoptera; family Curculionidae; genus Listronotus; species Listronotus oregonensis. The sequence goes on along the minus strand of JAHBCN010004659.1, from coordinate 12,813 downwards.
GGTCAAATGGTATTAAGTGTAATTATTTAGTCGGTTCTGATATGAAGTTCACCATCAAATTCTGCAGAAACGGTAAACGGAAAAAAGTCACATTATAAGCTATAAGGTGTGAGGTGGGAGTGTATTCTGCTGTTTTGAAAATAGCAGGACTTATCTTAGTTAGTAACTAGTTAAGGGCTGTATGTTAAACAACAGTTGTAAAATATTTCCGTAAGGCAATCGACCAAAAATCTGTTAAACATAGACCCCCGACCATTAGAGGCAGTTTTATTAAACCCCCAAAAAAGCTTTGTTAAAGCATTTTTGTAATATTTAATAATCTATCAAATTAATATAAAAACTTGTGTCAATAACTCTTCATTAACCTTCGTGGTTTGGTTTCTACTTTGCTCATTTAATTTGTCGTCAAAAACATCTCTAAACGTATTTTTTAGTAGTTTCCTAGAATAAGTCTTCATATTTTTATAAAAAAAGAAATAAAACGCGATATGGTGTACGTCAGTACCCCGCACCGTATTTGGTATAATTTTTTAACGCAGTTTAAAGAGGGTTAAAATTCTTTAAATATTGATATCGTGTTCTCTTATCATGTTTTTCTAAAATTAATTTTCCAAAGATTTTGATAAACAAACACCCAGAACTTACACATTTATTTACAGTCGGGCATAAACATATATCTTGTCTATTAAAAAAATAATAAAATAATAAAAAAGAAGTTATATTTGTTAAGGAAGGTCCTAAACATTTTTATTATCATCATCTTTAAAAAAGGAAGATCTTAAACAATATTCAATGAATAATTGTGTGGATATTTTTATTCTACTACTATTGTGCCACCTTACCTATGATATAAGTTGATACTACTTAAATATTTTACATAAACTTAAAGAAAATAGCTCTTTCTACGATTAGTTTGATATGGTGGATGCTAAACTTAAGTATTAGCTAGTAAGTAAATAATAAAAACTATTTTTGCTTGTACAAATCTTGTCCACAAATTAAAAAGTAATTGTTTTTAAAGATATTTTATTTTACAAAAAAACTAGAATAACTAGAACTACATAATTATTTATTATTTTCCAGGCTTGGCTTTCTGCATTAATTACTCATTGTTTTGCAGTGATTTAACTAGACCGTTAATTAAAAGATAAATTGTTTTTCTCCAACTTTTAATTGCGATTTGGTATTGCAGTAATTTTGGTTCATTTTAAAGTAATTTGTTTAATTTTGTATAAGAACAATTTTGTTAATTTTAAAAAAAGTTTTTATTATTTATTTACTTAAAAGTTAAATAGAAAAAGAAAATATTAGCTAAGGCGAAATTTAGTTTCTAGGGTTGCTAAAATAGTGGGAATTTGTGCCATAAAGTCAACTATCAATTGGCTTATTATTTATAATTTTTAAGAAACTTTAGATACATAGAGTCAACAATAAATTACAAAGACAACAGTGACGGCTCCTGGTGAGTTTTGGTTGGGGAGAGCAAATGTACAAAAATGATCTACTTTATACATACAATGTCGCAGGTTTACTTTGCAAAAGTGGATCATAATTAAGAGTATAATATAACCAAATATAAACCCAATGTGTTTTTGAACTTAAAGTCTATTCTTCTATTTGTGCAGCAATAAAATTTTAAATACTTGTTTAAAAAATCAAAATGTCACTAACTTTTGACATTATACAGAGTGTAACATAAATATGGAACGCTCGAAATACCCCACACCGTTTATTCAATTTTTATAAAACTATGTACTTGTAGGTTCGAAATTACACCGGATCGAATGGTGAGCTCCGCGTCGTTGCCAAGTTTACCGTTTTTCTGAAATCGAATGGAACTTCGGTTTTTTAAACAGAACACCCTGTATTTAATTTAGTTTTTGAGTTCTGCTTAAAATTGTGTATATTTTTTGTATAAAGTATTTCTTTCTAGCGTTAACAGTTTCTGAAAGAATTAAGATTAAGATTATAGTAATACTTACTGTGTTTTACCTACAAATACCTGCACATGTAAGCTTACCTGGAATATCTGACATTGTCAATATTTTTACACAAATTATTTACACAAAATGGATCATTTAACTGAAACCCAAAGAATCGAAATTTTAATGATACTGGGTTATGGAGACAAAATGAGAACACAACAAGAAGTTTGTAATATTTTTAATGGCAAATATCCTGACAGAAATCCGTTAATAAGATCTACTGTAAGCAAAGTTTTTAAAAAATTCCGTGAATCTGGACACGTAAAAGATGCTGCACACTCTGGCCGACCTAAAAGTTTAACAGATGGTGATAAGGCTCTGAACGTTTTGTTGAGATTAGAGGAAAATTCCCATCTTTCTACCAGAATACTGGAAAAAGAAAATTACATTTCCCATATGTCAGTAGACCGCCTGATAAAAACCGAAAAGTTTCATCCCTCCAAAATAAGACTGGTACAAGAGCTCTCAAAAGACGAATATGACAGACGCTTGCAATTTTGTGAAATTATGTTGGAGCGCTGCAACGCCAATCCAGATTTTGTACCCCAGATAGTCCTCTCTGACGAATCAACCTTTTTTTTTAACGGAACTGTTAATAAACATAATTGTCGTTATTGGGCCAGGGAAAACACTGGAAACGCGAAAATCACACCCACTTCCCTCGAAAAGTAAATGTTTGTGGTGGTATAATAAGTCGAAGAATAATTGGCTCATTCTTCATGGAAGAGACGTTAAATGGGAAAAGATACCTGCAGCTTTTAAGAAATTAAATTTTCCCCGCTCTTGTGCAACTATTTCCAAATAATCGTAAGTTGTTTTAATTTAATTTTTTTACCACTACACTTGCCTACGGCTCGTCCGAAAAACTTTCCCATTAGTAAAAAAAGTAATACTTTACTTTTTTTTATTATTTTAAAATAATATTTTAGGCAATAGTCAAGCACCAAGTGACAAAATATGGTTTCAGCAGGATGGAGCCCCACCTCACTATGCCCGTAATGTTCGGCAGCATCTAAATAATGTTTTTTTTTTTGGAAGATGGATTGGACGTAGGGGCACAATCGAGAGGCCAGCTCGGTCTCCGGATTTGTCGCCCCTCGATTATTTCTTGTGGGGTCACCTAAAAAATGTCGTTTTCAAAACCAAGCCCACTGACCTTGATGATTTAAAGTTAAGGATAGCAGCAGAACGTAGGAGAATTAAGGAAACTGACAGCCTTCTAAATGTTTTACATGCTTTTACGCAGAACTTAGCTTATTGCCAGGAAGTAAATAGGCAACATTTTAAGCATCTGATTTAATTTTGTTTTGTTTATTGTTGTTTAGTAATAGTAAAGTAAAATCTGGATTGGCGTTGCAGCGCTCCATCATAATTTCACAAAATTGCAAGCGTCTGTCATAGTCGTCTTCTGAGAGCTCTTGTTCCAGTCTTATTTTGTAGGGATGAAACTTTTTGGTTTTTAGCAGGGCGTCTACTGACATATGGGTAATGTAATTTTCTTCTCCCAGTATTCTGGTAGAAAGGTGGGGATTTTCCTCTAAACTCAACAAAACGTTCAGAGCCTTATCACCATCTGTCTACTTTTAGGTCGGCCAGAATGTGCAGCATCTTTTACGTGTCCAGATTCACGGAATTTTTTAAAAACTTTGCTTACAGTAAATCTTGTTAACGGATTTCTGTCAGGATATTTGCCACTAAAAATATTACAAACTTCTTGGTGGGTTCTCATTCTGTCCCCATAACCCAGTATTATTAAAATTTCGATTCTTTGGGTTTCAGTTAAATGATCCATTTTCTGTAAATAATTTGTGTAAAAATATTGACAATGTCAGATATTCCAGAGAAGCTCACATGTGCAGGTATTTGTAGGTAAAACACATTAAGTATTACTTTAATCTTAATTCTTTCAGAAACTGTTATCGCTAGAAAAAAAAGACTTTTTACAAAAAGTATACACAATTTTAAGCAGAACTCAAAAACCGAATTAAATACAGGGTGTTCCGTTTAAAAAAATCGAAGTTCCATTCGATTTCAGAAAAACGGTAAACTTAGCAACGACGCGGAGCTCACCATTCGATCCGGTGTAATTTCGAACCTATGAGTGCATAGTTTCATAAAAATTGGATAAACGGTGTGGGAAGTATTTCGAGCGTTCCATATTTATGTTACACTCTGTATAATGTCAAAAGTCAGTGACATTTTGACTTTTTTAAAAAAGTATTTAAAACTTTACTGCTGCACAAATAGAAGAATAGACTTTAAGTTCAAAAACAGATTGGGTTTATATTTGGTTATATTATACTTTAATTATGATCCACCTTTGCAAAGTAAACTCATTTTGTATAAGTAGATCATTTTGTACATGCTCCCAACCAAATTTACCAGGAGCCGTCACTGTTGTCTTTGTAATTTATTGTTGACTATATGTATCTAAAGTTTCTTAAAAATTATAAATAAGAGCCAATTGATGGTTGATTTCAGAAAAACGGTAAACTTGGCAACGACGCGGAACTCACCGTTCAATCCGACATAATTTCGAACCTATGAGTACATAGTTTCATAAAAATTGGATAAACAGTGTGGGAGGTATTTCAAGCGTTCCATATTTATGTTACACTCTGTATGATGACTTTTCACAACCTTTTCATTATACTTGCGAATGGTTTCAATATTATCCTTGTTAAAACATGACAAACTATTTTTTAGTTTTAGAAGGTTAACACTAACTAGATTGTCTTTTTGCTTGGCACTACTTTTGTTCTTTATATTTCAAGGAATTTAGTTATAAAAGAGGTTTTTTTAAAGAAGTTTGAGTACACTGCAAATGTTTTCCTATTAAATTTAGTTGGTGCAAGAAATAAGGGCGACCGACTACCAGCAAGTGCTTGGGTTATGCTGTTGCGTTACAGCAAAAAGCTAGAGACAATCGCGATTCCCGATTTGACTGCTCCAGACTTTCTTCTTAAGGACTATTTAAAGATAAAATTTTAAGCTAATAAGCCACAAACCATTCCTTAACTAAGGAGTAACATTTACAATGAAATACGTGTCATAACACCCGATATTTTGCAAAAAGTCATGGCACATGTGTTGAAAAGGGCATGATTTTGCGAAGCAGAAAATGGAAAGCATCTGCGAGATGTTATTTTTTACATTTAGGCTTAAATTATTTTGTATTACCAGGCAGCATTTTCATTAAATATTGTTAAAAAAATATTTACAAATAAAAAAGATATACATCATTTAAATTATAACGTCCATTTTGCGCCACCCTGTATTAAAATTTCAGTATGTCAAAATATTGATATTGTGACATGACGATAACGAATAAGGTGAAACATATTAAAGCATTAATTTATTGTTAAATCTAATTAATATATGTTTTGGTATAGCCATACGTTAATGCCTTTATTATTTGATTTATCAATATATAATTAAATTAAGTTATTAATAAAATATTTTAAAAATTGTATTAAATAATTTTAAACTTGATGTCATTATGATATATCGTTGGGAAATAATAAAAATATTTTTCGGGAAATTTTTATATTAAATTAAAAAATAATGTTAAATTCCAAATCCTTTACACAAAATAACTAACCGGGCAAAAAATTCCTCTGTATATGTATTTCTTTTATTTAAATGAAGCAGTTTTTGTTTAATAATTCAAAGTTTCAATTATTTTAATAATTCATATCTGTCCAATAATATAAAAGTACATAAATCTTTATCAATTATTAAATGTCAGTTCAAACTAAATTATCTTGACTCCTTTCAGTAAATTGTTATTCTTTGTATCAATGACTTGCAAATAGCTTTAAAAGCAAAATAAAATGTAGTTTCGTTATAAAGTCCTTTTAAAAAGCAATTGGAAAATTAACTTAAATGTCTATTAATAATAAATTTAATGCAACTGGTGATTTTACTTGTCGTTTTTAAAAATATTAAAATATTTATTATTACATACTTATTCTTTAAACTAAGCTATTTTTAAAAAAAGTAATATTTAGTACTAACTTATTGCAGAACTAAACCGGCGCATGTTGAAAAAAAATGACTTTCACATTTTCATCCTAGTTTAATATTTAGTAATCAAGGGAACTGCTGATTTCTATATTCGTTAAAAAAAATATAATTATAGAATAAAAGCTAACATTAAATTAAAAAAGTTTTGCAGGTTAAAATTAATCCTTTATATATCCTTTATAATCCTTTATATTTCTTTATAAAACTTTGGTTTAATAATTCTTGGGAATACCTAAACTTATATGACAAGATACACCTTAGAAATTATGGCAAATTTAAAAATTTAAAAAATATATTTTGAAATTAATAAATTGCAAATAAATATTTAAGTAAAAAAAATTAAGTAACAAATTTCAATTTTGCAGTTAAGGGATGCAAAATTTTATTATAAAGTTTTGTGGTGCACTAAAATAAAAAAGTATTGGTTAATATTTAAGGCACACCTAGATTAGATAAGATAAGATTAGATTATTTGAGCGGAGATGGCAAAAATGACCTCCACCACTGCAACCTTATCAGATTTATTGTGGTTTCTCCTATCATTCTTTAAATCACCTTGTCCAGGCCCGTCTTCTTAACTAGACTCCAGAGTCTTGACACTGGCCACTCCATATATCTCGCCGGTTTTAGCTTTTTCTCACCAAGCCCAGCAAACCTAAGCCTACTTAGTGCTTCACAGTGGCACCACACATGTACGACTGTTTCTTCAGCCTCCTGGCAGAGCACAGGCTATCCTCCACCAGGCTTATTCTTTTCAGGTGCTTGTTGAGTTTACAATGTCCTGTTAGTTGACCTACCGTTTTCCTTACGACCTTACGACTGTGGCTCAGTAGGTTCAAAGTAAACTTAGCCGAGCAGGTCATAATGAAGTGCTTTGCCTGTCCTGGTGTTTGTACCCACCAGCTTTAAAACTCTCTGTCTACCCAACTCTTAATAGATGCTAAAAAGAGGCCTGCCGAGATTCCACAAAATGGTTCCCGGCATATCATTTCATGGCGGATTCTCTTTTGGCTAGGTTGTTGGCCTCTTCATTACCTGGGTGGACCCTCATGACAGACCTAACAAAAATGGTAATACAGTTTGTGGTTTACCTACTTTGACTTAGCAACTTAATTAATAACTATGCAATATACGCCAAAACGTTGTGACAATTGGTGGTGCATTTCCTAATAATGAGAGAGAAACACTTTCAAAATGTGTTTTTCTCAGCAACATTTAAAGTGTTTTAAAAGGATAAAAAAAAGTTTGTGTATCTTTTCACTACTACTGGTGAACTTGATCCTAAACCATAACAAGACGCTAAGAGAGGTGTCGTCAAGTGATCCCAGAATTTTACCTCTAAAGCGAGTTAGAGGCCAAAAAATGGTTAAGAGGTTCTTGGCGTCTGTTTTTTGAAATGCCAAAACAATTTAAATCGTTTATTATCTGAAGACTGGTAAAACAATAAATACAGATTATTATTTTAAGTTTCTGGACCAAATAAAGGCAAAAATATGGAGAATTATACCTGGTAACAGAAGAAAATAATTATTTTTTATCAAGGTAACGCACCTTTTAACACAGCTCATGAATCATAGCGAACATAATTTAGTAAATGTTGCAACATTCATGCTTTTAGCAAGATTTAGCTTTCTTTAACTTCTGGCACTTTACGCATCTTAAAAAATTCATGTGTAGAAAATTATTTTGGAGAACAAAAGCAAATAGCAGTTGTAAGTTTTTTCCTTCAGTTTTTTTGAATTCTCTTTTAGGATTAAATTTCATAAATTAAAAGATCACTTAAGCAATGTGTTAAAGTTTAGGAAAGATTGTATGGAATAACAAAATGTACTTTTAACCATATAATAGTGTTTTTTCCTATCGATTCGACAAAACTTATTGAACAATCTATAACATAATATCTTTTCTTTTGGCATATTTCCATAAAACAGTACAGAAAAATAAATCTGTAATTACAATAAGTCAGAAAACCTTCTTAAGCTAGGTAAAGAATATTTAAAATTATAAAACTATAAATAAAACAGCGATTCTTTAGATCATTTTTGGTCGTTTATAGTTTTTTAATAATGTTCCTTTTTTTTGTAATTAATTATTTTGTAGGACCAAAGCTACAAAAAACTTTTGAATTAAATTTGCATAATAAACTAAAGCTCAAATGAAGCCTTTATGGTTATTAGGTAGTAAAACCTGATGGGGATAAAATTACAGCTCTTTTTTATGTTTAATAATGAAAGTTTAATTTAAATGTAAAAAAGTTATAACTTTTATTTACTTTCTTTTTTTTTTTGTTAGGCTCTTTAGGGAAATTTTGGAACAAATCATGTCATATAGTGCCGCAAAAAAATTTACAAATAAGATATGTTACAATTAGTTTTTTTTTTTAATTTTTTAATATTGAAGTGAATGTCGTATATAACCATTCACTCAAAATGGTTACCAAATCCAAAAATAAGTTTGTCTGCTCTCTATTATGTACTACAGACTGTACAGTTTTAAAAATTATTTATACATATACTTTAAAAACAAAACGTTTTTAAAATTAAATTTACTAAGCAAGTACAAAATTTTAGGTGAAGAGAAAATAAAATAGAGAACCAAACCTAAATCCATCAATTCACCCAACGATTCTTTCTTCCATAATATTTAACAGGATGTTCTCTATAGATAAACAATAATTGCTGATTTTTATTCCCTATGTTTATGGCTTACCACAATAATGGATTCTAGGAACTTTAGGCAAATATTTGCTGTTGTTATTAAAAATAGATTTTGGGTCTCGAGCTCATGCGAAAAATATTTTAAAAAAAGTAATGGGATTAGGATTTGGCGCTTTGGTGTTTGCTTAAAAATAAAAATTATTGCCAGATAATAATATTAAAAAAATACAGACTAAAATAAATAAATAATTAATTAACTATTTTTATAACCTCTTTATGTTAAAGAATAGTTTATTAAATAGTTTTTTTATTATTTAAGTCATCCGTGAATGTTATTTTACCCTTAGGAATTTGTTAAATTTTGATTCTAATATAGTACTAATTATCATTAATTAGAGCTACTTAAGTATTCATGTTTTTCATTGGTAAGCAAAGAATTTTTAGTCATTTATTGTAGCGTCAGGTAACAGCTTCGGCCTGGCTTTCCGTAGGTCCCCCAACATTAAATAAATAATTAAATAAATATTAAAAAAATGTTTTTAATTGGCATGTAACAAGAAGAAAGATTTTTAAATTTTTAAATCAAATCGATTAATTTTATTACGTTTTAAAATTTATGATAAAAAAGTTTATTAGATTATACTCTTAAATAAAATACAAATAAAACTTAATTAAATATTAATTTATAAAAAAATTAAATATATTTTTATAATAATTTATTTATATTTTTAGTTTATAGATGAGTCAATTTATCCGTATTTATTAGTTGATTATTTAAATTATTTTTCTTTAGTCAAAAATAAATTTGTAAATAATTTGATATAATTTTTCATTTTGAAGATGACATAAAAAATATGATCTCATTCTATTTTCTATCTTCTGACAAACCCTGTATTTGATACTCATATCATGGAAGTCATAAAAATAACTAGTAATATCTTGGGGGTACATTGATTTAGAATAATAATATTTTTTTTAAGTAAAACGTTTTATTTAACACCCATATTATGGAAGTGCAAGTAAATACTAGTCCCCATTTTGGGTGGTCCCCATATTGGTTTTAAAGTAAAATTATTTTATTTTTATATTCAAGCAAACCCTTTAATTTAATCACTACTTGCATATAGAATGACGTCACAATGTTATTCAAACTAAAGTGTCTGCAAAATTTTAGCTCAATAGGTTAAGGATAACTACTTTAAAATTCATTTACAAGATTTAACCCGAGAAACAAACAAACACAACAAATATTGCAGCTTAAATAGAAGCCTAAAAAAAATTTTTTAAGACCGTGATAGCAAAGATTACTGAACCTGTGAACGTCAGCTGCAGTTTTATGGGTGCGAGCAGCCATGCCTCCCAGACACGAACAAAATATTTTTAACTATTTCCTTCCGATTAAAATTTTAAAAAACTTAAATAGAATAAATGTGGATTATACGAGTATTTTGTCAGCTTGTCGCACAAACATGAAAAAAATACATCATTTAATTAAAAAATTGAATTTTAAAAAAATGAAGCAAAAAAGAAAAATTTCATTACTTACGGTTATAAAAGAAGATGGTTTTTCTGATGCCCATGTTGTTTTTCCCTTTTGGTTTAAAAAAGCGCGATAAATGTGCATGGCTGGGGAAGTACTTTTTTTATTTAGATTATTATTGTTGAAAGTTGACACTAGACTGCACTTAACAAAGTTTTTACTAAAAATTTTAAGTAAGAGGGCTTTTTTGCCAAAGACGCAAAAAGGAGTTACATAGACATTTTTTTTTTTTGAAACCATCACTATCTAATACCTTTTAAACATTTTTTCGATTGACACTTTTCCCCCTTTTATTTATTTTTCTATTGCACCCATAAATATTTTAGAAAGGAATTAATATTATCACCCGAGAAAAATTTTATCAAAAAATTTTTTTCCCCCGGCTCAAACAATTTGGGTTTACCAATATTCAAAAGCTTAAGCCATATTAAAGTATGCCATTAAACAAAACACCTATGCATAGGTTATAATTTTGGAAACAACAGCAGTGCTAAAAACACGCCCGAAGATTTGGGCTGGTTAATAAAAAATTTTTGATTAAATTTTTTAAATGCTTTTTGTCCAGAAAAAAAGATAGTAGATTTACTCACACAAAAGATCCTCCTTATGGCTATTAAACCAGCAAAACAGTTTGTTATCCGCGACTATATTAATAAGGAAAAAAAAAACCTAGGTTGGGATTTTAAAAGTTTTGGGTAATAAAAAACATGTGTGGAGAAAAGCAAAAAAAATTATAACCCCGTCAAACGTACAGGCGGGGAGTAGTTATTTTTGGTTTTTTGAGTCCTTTATTTGGGGTTTTTTTTATTTATCTACAAATATAAAAGGAAAAAAAGGCACCATTCATTCATTTATTTTTAAATACCAACACGAAACAAAAAAACTTTTCCTATGAAGACGAAATTTAATAGGGGGATTACGATATGAGAATAAGGGGAAAAAAGGTTTTAGAAAACTCCCCCCAAAGGTGGGGAAAGTTTTGGGGTGGGGAATTTGGATTTCAAAATTGGGGGGAAGATAATTTTATTGGTTTTTTTTTACAATAAAAAAATTTTTTTGATTTTTGGGGAAAATTCATTTTTGGGGATTAAAAAGGGTAAAAGTTGTATTAAAATTTCCCCCATTTTTGAAAAAGGGGAAAATAGAAAAATTTGGAAATAGGCTTTTTACCAAAAAAAAAAAAAAAAAAAAAATTAGGAACGCCCAAAACCCCCCAGGGGGGTTAAAAAAAGGGGGGCAAAATTTTAAAAAGGGGCCTTTCGAACACGGGGGGAAACCCCTTAATTATTTTTTTGAAAATCAAAACTTTTAAAATCATAGAGTCCAGTGGGTTGAAAACCTTTTAAAATATCAAAAACCTTAAAAAACTGTAGTTTTCATTTGAGGCGCAATTCTTGGGGGTTTCCCCCCATTTGAAATTTTTAACCCTTTTTTCCCGTTTTTAAAAATTGATAAAAATTTTCTCAAAAATCCCCAAAGACCCCAAAAAATTGGGGCCCAAGGGAAAAAGAGATTTACAGGCTTTTCCCCTTTTTTTTTGAAATAAGTTTCAAAGATTCAAAAAGAAAATAATAACAAAAAAATTCTACAAAAAAAATTTAAACCGCACGACGGGGAACCCCCGGGGGTTTTACGGAAGATAGGGGGAGCTTTTTAATGTGACGTTAGAAGTAATAATCATTAACCGTCACAAGAAAGACGTATAAAATTTTCCCGCGGAACGGAAAAAACAAAACAGCCGCCCAATGTGAATAAAACAGTAAACATACTTAAGGGGGATGTTTAAGCTCCGAAAAGGCATTACGATCAAACTTTTAAAAAAGAAAAAAATCTGGGAATTGTCCTTGACCAAAACCAAAAGGGAAACCCAAAAAAAAAAAAGGAAACCAAAAGATCAACGGGGCAGGGCGTGCCAGACTATTTTTGGAAAAAAAGGGGTCAAAACCCAAAAAAAACTACTGGTCATACATTACAGTTTTTAAACCATAGTTACTTAGCCCACTGGTCTGGTGGGGCCCAAAAAAAGGGTTACACAAGGAAATTTTGAAACCAGACTTTTTCCGTCGGGGGTTTCTGGGGAAAATTTTCCCAAAGGCAGCCTGGGGGCAATGTTGAACCCCCCCTTCCCTCACCTGCACATAAAGAGGGAGGAAAATGCCCCAGAGTAATCCAGACAAAGATAAAAACAGAGACCTGACTGGTCACCTTTTAAAAATTTTGAAAAAAACAAGAAAAGTTCTGACCAAAAACCCCGAACATAATGCCTATAGTGGGGCTTCCGCGCTCTTTTTAAATGATTATTCAAGACCCCAAAAGAGTGGAAAAGGCCAAAGAGAAAAAGGCTCATTTGGGTAAGATGGGTTAAAAAGGGGGGTTTTGGGCTGGGTCTTTACCGAGAGACATCAAAGCTCCGGAAGACTCCCCCCCTTTTCCAAGCAAATCCTTGGAATATTTGGGGTTTGAATGTCCCCAAAAAGGGCCCGAGGGCAACCATATAAATGGACAGCCAGGTGCTTTTAAGGATTGACTTATGTTTTTAACTCAAAGCTAGCCTGGGGGAAGCCGACAATCATAAAAACCCAATGGCAAACACAAAGAGTTACTC